>JAVQJD010009827.1:0-30672 GCA_036023655.1 Nannoperca australis | reverse complement strand
CCCCCCACCCCCCCCCCCGCCGGCCGCGCGCCCGCCCCCCCCAAAAATACACACTCAAAAGAAACCGTACTAAATTCTACCCACAGCTTCAGTGATTCTGTGCAGGAGTGGTGACAAGGATGTGCACGCAGATGTTGCTTCACGGAAGTATGACTGTGTGGTTGTTGTGGTCTGTAGGGCTTTGTTTAGGCTGTCCTGAGGCAGTGAAAGGGTTAAGCCCTAGGTCGGATATTGTCACAGTCAGACCTGTGCTGCTGTGATGATGTCTCTTTTTATATAGGGGGAGCGCTACATTTCTCCAGCCATTCTCGCGACTCGTGGCAGCGCTGATACCAACCTCACCATGTCCTGTGTATTGATTTCTTCTCTTGACTGTGTATCTATTTGTATGTCTGCTCCCGTAACAGTGGAGGGCTGATTTATATGCACAAGCATGTAGGCGTTTGTGTGTCAGTCTAACTGGAATACTGTGTAAGAGGTTTGCGTGTGTGTGTGTGTGTGTGTGGGCGCCCATTTATGAATGTGTTTGTGTGTTGCATGTAAAAGTGCTTTTATGTCTGCGTGTGTGCATGTGCGTGTGTGCTGCTTACAGTGCCAGGTTTTGCCTGAGCTGCAGGCAACCTCTGCTGGGGGCTGCTCGCTGATCACTGTCATTAATCTAGCCACTGACAGGGGCCGGGAGAGACAGGGGGCCTGGGGGAGTTACAGGCAGGGGGTGGATGGAGGTAGGAGGAACAGAAGGAAGTCTAAAGATGGTCCGTTTGTGAACACCCTGCACATATGCACATCTACTGTGCATATGTTTTAAAAAAGAAAATAATGTATTTCTGCTAACAAATCAGCAAGTCTTGATCCCTTTTCCTCTTCAGAGAAAAATAGCAAAACTAATCTAGAAGAAAGGAAAAAGGAGGAGGGAGGGGATGGGGCTTGGCGGTTGTTATTATGCCAGGATAGAGGGAGATGGATTGATTGGACGGATAGACAGATGAGTGGAGAGATAGATTGAGAGGGTGCTGTGAAGATGGCGAGGCTGGGAGACTTGGCCCTCGGTTTGAACAACGAAGGAGAGACAGAGGGATGGAAAGATGGAGAGGGCAAGAAAGGCAGAAAAGAGCGAGGGAGAGAGGAAGAGCGAGAGAAGAAAGGCAGAAAGACTTCACAGTGTGTCTGACGGGCAGGCCTGAGGGACACACACACACACACACACACACACACAGAGTCAGCGCTGTGTGTTTATGCGCTGAGTGCATGGCTTTGTGGGGGTGGCTGATCCACAGCAGCTGTGGGCCAAACACAGCCCCACGTACAGTAACAAATGCTGTTAACTCCACCTCTGATGCTTGTCCACCCTTAACCGCTACCACGCACCCCTCCATCACCTCCATTCCTCCACCTCCTCTCCATTCCTCTCCTATGCCTCCATTACCACCTGCCTTATCGCTGTGTGCATTAAATCACCTCCATTTGTTTATTTGAATGTGTGCAATGAGAGCCATCCGTTTAAGCTTGTTCCCCATCATGCTGTTTGGACCTTGGCTGGAGCTCTGGCGGTTGAAAAACGGCAGCAGTTGGACGTACTTGTGGGAGGAGATTTGAATACCAATTATAGCTGGTATGTGTGTAAGTGCAGGCACAACACACACACACACACATACATACACACACACACACACACAGAGGCCATACATAAATCAATGTCGCTGTGAGTCACAGAAGGGAGGCCTGGCGTGTAAACACAAACATCAAGGGAAATGCTGTACACACAAAAACAAAAAATATGGATGCACATGCATAGGTGCAGAAACACACATGTACGCGTACACCTTGCCTCGAGATAGCTTACGTAGTACATTCGTTTCTTTTAACATAGGTATGGGACTGCTAATGCGAGAATTTGTCAAAGCCCAATTGCAGTTTTTGATGCTTGTCATACACGGTTTGCATCATGCCAGAGTTAAGATTGCTTTTATTCTTTCTTCCATATTGCGCTGGGCTTGCTTTTTCACTGTCTTTCTTTGTTCTCTAATGCACCGAAAAAGTCTTCACCGTAAGCCAAGGTTTATCCTTTGATCCAAACCTTGGAGTATAATTCACCCGCAAAATAAAATAAACTTGTAGACAATTTAATTAAAAGGAGCGAGACCTCCCTTTCTTGCTCTCTGCCATGCCACCTGCTGGTTCACGGTGTGAATTTGAGCCCTGCGCAGTGTTCAGTGTTACATTCTATTTCTTTCTGTGATTCCCTGTCTTTTGTAGGTCTAAATAATTGGACAACCTGAACTTGGCAGACAGTGCTGGCATGCCCGTCAGCACCAGAGAAGCTGAAATGAGCCTTTTATTTTTTTAAATATGCTGCCTACTGCTGTCGTGCGCAGCCCCGTTTGATCAACTGATGCAGTCTTAAAGGGTCCTGACAGGGTGGCCCACTATCTCAGTTGAGCAACTGCCTCCGCATAAGCTCCATAAACAAAATGGACTGTGTCGCTTTTGGGCAAAGAGTTACGGAGTTTATTGTGGGCTGGTTTTATTCTCCCCTGGGCTTTTTATGGGTCCATTACTCAGAAGCAGAAGAAGTTCCTAGGCTCACCGTTTAGTGGAGGTGATGTATTTTACAGTAATTATCTCCTAATCTGCCCCCCCAGTATTCAATGCGATCCATAACTCCTTGTTTTGAGCTACTGTTGTTTCACACAATGATTGCATCTCAATAACCCCCTTCAGCATTATAGAACAGGTCCAGAGAGGATTTTATTTTCACATCAACTTGAATAGAAATAACAGGAAACAAAACATGACAAGTCATTTTGTTTCCACTCCAAGGACACATCATTTGACTTGGCCATATCATATCCCTTTTCACATCCTGTTTTTAAAGCACTGTGTTTCAGTCTAAGTTTTGTCCTCATGGAGAGGTTCATGTACAAACGGAATACATGAGGCACAATGATTGAAAGGGGCACCAATTGGTAATTGAAGCCTTATATCTCATTTGACCATTTGTTTAATTGTCCATTAGTGAAACTTTCTGTCAATCTAATCAGGCCAGTGCTAATGTAGAAACACTCTTTATGGCTGCCACCTCATCTCCTTCCCATTACTATTCCCCAGACAGTGCTGCTCATGATTATCATAATGGTGATCTATGTCGTCCTTACGTGTCGCTCTCTGAGAACAACTGGCGTTTCACCAACTTTGCCGCTGAAGTTTTTTAATGCTGAGTAGGATGCCAAGGACGTCTCCTCCATTTGCTGGCATCCGAAGCCTGCCAATCAGTCCAGCGCTCTTAACTCCATCCGCCCTGATTGGCTCAGTACAAAAGCGAAACGCCCTCCTCGGGTGCAGCTCTCCACGCTGTGACCTGATGTCCCCTGAGCCAGCAGCTTTTCTCCAGTCGCTGACCCCTCTGGCTGTATATTTGTCTTTGCCATGGGAGTGTGAAATCAGTAAACAGTGATTCCCTCTGCACTGCTTCTTGGCTTTACACACAAAGGCAGTTGCTATGTATTCTTTCTGCTGGGGTACAAGGTGTACTTGTGTTTTTTTAAGCCAGTCAAAGTTGAATTACAGCCGGGGAACAGAGATGGAGGGAGAGGGAGGGGATCCTGAGTTTGATAAAAAAACATTGAAACACTAACGCCATGGGGTGAGCATTCCTCGCTATTGGTGCACTGTTACCATGACTAAGAGTAAACGTGTATACCTCCTGCTTGGCCCTGGGCTTGTTTAACACCCTCCCTCGCTGCTGTGACACCTGTCTCCGCAGCTCCCGCAGGGCGCCGCGCTAACTTGGCCAGACAGCGGCCTCCGGTAACGCAGGTAACCAACGTGATTATCCCCACTCAAGCGCTGCAACGGAGCCCTCACTATCCGTGATTGAACGAGAGAGGCTGATTGAGCTGAAAAGGGCAAGTGCATAAAATTGAGGAGCTGGAAACTGTACTCAGTGCGGAGGCTAATACACATCCCATCTGGAAGACTTGATCTAGAGACAAGAGGAGGGGAGGTTGGCTGGTAATGAGGTGCTTGTTCAGGGGTAAGGAGGAATCAGTATAGGACTTAAACCAAGGTGAAACTGTCGAGGCTGGGCACAAATGTTGCCAACAAGACCACGTTTCCCTTTACCCTTGGGAGGTCTGTGTGTCCAGTGGAGGCTAGCTGATGAAGAGTGACCAGGCTTAACCGGGGCACTGAGGGACTGATGGGGTCAGAGAGGGAGAGTGAAAGAGAGACGGGGAGAGAGGGAGAGATGGCTGGCTGCACAGTGTATAAAAGAGTGAAGGAAGGGAGCAAGGTGGGGAGGGAAAGCGCCAGGGGCATGCGTCACAGACCAGTGAAGCAGGAAGGAGCGGAGCAGAAGAGAAAGTCAGGCAGAGAGCAGTCCAACAAACAAGTGAATGATTGCAGGATTTCAGCTCTAAAATGGAAGGGTGTAAAGGGGGGGGGGGGAGACAAGGGAGAGAGAGAGAGAGCAACCCCTGCTGTGCAGAATGACGGATTTAGAAGGCTTTAAAAAGTGAGGAAGGACGGAAGGTAGAGATTAAGAAGGTGGGACCAAAGCAGAAAAGTGCAGGGTGCTGGGGTGATGAGGTGGAGGAGGAGGAGGAGGAGGAGAGACCGAGAGATGGATGGTGATACACAGAGATAAAGATGGTGAGAGGGCAAGCACTGTGTAGGTGACCACACCGGAGAGACAAGGTGTCATGATCGATGAGGTCACAGTATGCGCACACACACAGCACACAGGCACAAGCAAACAAGTATCGAAATCCCAGCAGCTCTTAGCCAGTCCACCCACTTCCAGAGAACCTACACGGTTCTTCGCATTGGAGATTTAAACACCCACACACGCACAGGGCTATTCATCTGTCTGCCATTTAGAAACCTTCTTCGTATCATCACCATTAATAGGTCTGCTTTGATGAGATTGTCAGATGCTGAAAATTGCGAGTCAAAGCACTGCACTATCTACAGGGAAATCAGGTGAAGATTTTCAGAAGGAGGACACAACAATGCTGAAGAGGTCTCAGATGAGTTTTCTATCTTAGAAAACCCTCAACATGTCTCTCCCACGGGCGGAAAATTCATTTGAGCTATGACCATGTCTGGCATAGATAAAGTGCCAGCGTCAGTTGCAATGCTTTCTGAAAATCTCAGTAAGGACATTTCTCACTATTCTTTGAGTGTAATCAGATCTTTTTAGATCATATTAATGGATGTTTAAAGCATTTTAAAAAAGACCTTTGATCTTGGGATACAAAAAGAGGTTGTTGGCTTAAAACAAATGTATTTAGTAAGGAAAATGTCATCCAAATCATCCTGGTTTACTGTATGCACTTTAAAAACCAAATGCTATCACTCCATGAAAGACGAGTGATATCAGCAGCTGCCAATAAACTCAGATTGCCACATCCATTCTGGACAGAAGCCAAGTGACTGTTGACAAAAAAAAATCTACCACAGCTTTCACAATACTTCCCTGACACTCCCTCTGCTGCTTTTCTCTATCTGTTTATCTCTTTGTGAGGCCCAAGACAAGAGGTTCAATGTTAGGAGTAGTAAGCTTTAATCCACTTCATTAGCAAACTGTAAACAACCATTCATTTTAGGCAATTAATTAGCACAATCCTCAAAAAGTTGGCTGCTCTCAAAGAACCCCAAGCACGTATAGGAAGGAAAGAGTGAGAGGGATGGACAAAGAAAAAAATGGAGGAGACCAAGTCTGCGGTCATGCTTAATGTTCTGGGGTGAGATTTACCGCAATAATTTGCTGGGCTCTTTTGAGCTTCATAAGGTCATCAATTCATGCTCTACTCTCAGCAGGGCAAAACAAAAGTGAGGCTATGCAGCCGTCTGCACCGAAGTAAAGAGAGAAGAAAAGAAACGGGGCCAAATTGGATTGGTGCTGCGATTGTTTCTGCAGAGATTGTTACAGTTGGCAAGGCCACTTAAAAAGTGGCCAAGCACCAGCGACCTTGAGGAAAGCGTTGGCTGATTCTCTCCCAGGATTCATTTTCTCCTGAGTGGCTGAAGGGGCATTTAAGTGCACGACTGCCGATTCACCTTACGGCCGTTAACCGGTGCACCCCCTCTCCCCTCACCTCCCGTAAAGTGCACCGGCAGATTGAAGCGGTGCTTTGACTCGTGTCCACAGACGTGTTCCTATCGCCATGTCCATCTGTTGGGTGAATAATGTTATCATGGACTGCAGAAGGGCCGTAGCTCCACTTTGTGGCCATTGCAGTAGACAAGTGGAACAGCCGAACAGTCTGTGATGCTGAATGGGTTTGACACAGGCCTTGGGCATTGGGCGCAGTTGCGGAGAAACGGTGGTTCATAGCAACTGCCACCCGCTGGGCCATACTGGTTAACTGAGCTGAGAAGCAGCTTGCAGAGGCCAGTGGGGTTCTGCTATTGGTACCAAAGTCATTTTTAGCTTGTGGACTCTGTAGCCATGGACAGCGAGTGTTCCTACAGATCCTACAGCCTGGAGAGCCAGTACACACAGCACGACACTGTCGCCTCTTGACTGCATATACAGTAATATACTTTATTGCAAGAGAAACTAATAAAAGAAAGCTGTGGGGGAATGTGCTTTTCTTCTTGTTTTTATTTTCCCTCTTTCCAGGGGCCAAGATGGCCCTCCCCTTTTATCAGAGCAACTCCTTCCACTGTTTTAGTCACTGAAGGTTCAAGGTTCATTTATTTATCATTATACAACACGGAGCTGTACAATGAAATGCAAGCTGTAGTCCCTTCATGCCACACACACACACACACACACACAAACAACAAAGCTGAAAACTATTGTTTATGGTGGAGTGGAGAGGAGTCTCACATCCTGAGGTAAGAAGCTGCTCTGTAGTTTGGTGGTACGGCAGCGGATACTTTTGTATCGCTCGCAAGACCGCAGCAGGGTCAACAGGATGTGGCTGTGGTGGGTATTGTCTTTTAGTGGCCTTTGGTCACAGACACCTCATCTCACAGATATCAGTAATCCAGGTTGCTGTAAATCTGATCCAAAATGACCCATGATACATGGTTTTACTTTAAAAGAAAAAGAGCATTCCCATCAATTTATAATGCAAAACTTAGAAAAACATAAAAGGATAATAATTGACAATGATTACAAGTGCTAGACATCGCTCTTTGAGTCTCGCATAACAGTGTAAACTTGCAGAAAACTGTTTATGTCAGTGAAGCAAAACCTCTTTTGATTGTATGTTTTGTAAGGCAGGAAATTGAGGCTGCCAACAAAGATGAAGGCTCAACAGTCTGAGCGAAGTAGGCATGATGCTGCAAAAATGAGCACAAGACAAAGTTAATTTCTCAACGTCACGATCGGATCGACTGAGATAACGGAGGAGCAGTTTCCCGTACGTGCCACTGTTGGTTAGATAAGGTTGTCAAATTCAGAAACAAAGCAGAATTTGAAAACATTTTGGACCACTTTTTCGGATGAACTACTTAAAGTATTGAAAAAAGTAATTAGGATAGAAAAGCCTGTTTCAACATTCAATATAATAATTTTATCAGGCGATCAGATCAAACGTTTTAGGTCCAGATGACTTCAGTTAATTCTGTTAGATGTGCTTTTGTGGTTCTGTGAGCCAGGAATGTTACACATCAGCAAAACATGTCCTTCACTGCTTAAAAACAAACAAACAAAAAAACAGCAATGGCTTTTAGGTACAAAATCTTGAATCTAAATTAGATTAGTAGTGTCATTATGATAACATCAAATATAAATCATAGATTTATCATTAAGTAATTATACATATTTATTTTCATCTTCTAAAGCAATTCACTCAAAAACCATGATGGCATTGGTGGTGGTGGTGGTGCTGGAGGGGGCTCGACTTTAGTTTTGTGACAGCACTACTTGTAAATGCAATTATAACTGATGCTTATTTGCCATGGAGATGAATTTGAGTTGTGCTGTGGGGAAAGCGATTTATGAGCTTATGGGGAAAATTAAAAACAAACATAAACCATAGGTAATTAAAAAGCAGGTTGATCCCAAATGATGACTGATGTATAAATCTCTGGCTGTGATACAGAAGTGTGTACAAATCTGCGGCAAAGCAGACAGGCAGGTTGGCTTACGCACACACGAGCACACACACACAAACACACACACACACACACACACTTGCATATGCACGAATACAAATATTACATTGCACTCTGGAGACTGTAGAGACCTTTCCAAATGTATTTACTGCAGCCTGTTGTGTCCTGATGCTCTATGCTTTTTAAATGCCATGTTCCATCTCTGGCCTCCTCCTTTTTTTTTTTTTTTATGAGCTTCCCCAGGATCGTGTATACAGATAGAGGGACACACCTGGTGATTGTGCTTCAAGTGCATACATTTTAACAAGTGCACATAGACAGTGTTTTCATCCATGCTAGCACCCTTTACATGTCTTTGTTGTTCTTTAACCAAACCTGTTTTCCTTCTTGATCACTGTACTGGTTCTCCTCTCCCTGCCTATTTTTATGCCTTGTTCTCTTTTGCCTCCCCCATCTGTCTTTCTCTCCCTCAACCCCTCCCTCCTCTCTGATCCCTCTCTCCCAATTCCCCGCAGTGTGAATCCAGTTCAAGGGCCTCGGCAGTGACTTAGTGTCTTTTTGTTTGTGCTCACCATGATCACTCAAAAGCTTTCTCTTTTATCCCTCCTACCCCTCCCTGTGTGCCTGTCTTTCTATGTCTAACCTTGTTGCTACTTAAATGCCCATGCCCGTGCCCACCCTCTGCTTATGTGCTCCAGGTGCATGTGTCCGCATGAATCTGCTCCAACTGTTACTGAGAGTTTGCAATGAGAGGGAGACTCAGTGATAGTTGGCAAGACAGATTTTGATGAAGGGGAGGAGGGGACTTTCCATTGCCAGGATCGCTTGCTGATGGATATTTTGGCCAACAGTCTCTCCTGCCTCCCTGCTGCTTGCACCCCGTTCCCTCCTCCTCTTCCTATCTACCCCTTATACTGTAGCCGCAGGCTATAGGGTTGCCAGGGCCAGGTGTGGAGAGGAAGACAGTGAGAGAGAGGATTGACAGGGCCCAGGTGGCCAGCTTGAACGCCTGTGCTTCTGCCTTCCCCTTCTCATTTGCATAGACAAAATGTTTTTTTCCCTCTGTCTGACTCATTTTCCCCCCTCACTCCGTCCTTCCATTTACACATACTGCATCGATTCATTTCCAATCTTATTTTTGTTTTCTCCCTTCCTCTTCTCTGTTTCTCTTCTGTTCTTGCTTCTCAGAATAAGTTTCACTTCCACTTGTTTTCTTCTGTTTTCTTTTTATAGTCAATTGCCTTTTTTCCCCGTTTGTACCATACCTCCAGATTTACCTTCTCTTCCCATCTCTCTTGCTCTGGGCTTGCTGAACTGTGCATTTTACTTATATGCTGCGCTGCAATATTCTGAAGGTGGAGGCTTATTTTCACCATACGTGCTCTTCAGAGACCACGCAACCCCCCCCCCCCCAACCATCTCCATTCATCTCCCACCCACCTTCTCTTGCTCCCATAACAGTTTTTAACTAACCCTATATCTTCTTTCCCCTTCCAGCACCCCCCTCCCATTCCTTTTATTTCTCCTGAAGCCTGTGCATAACTTTGTGTTCCTATTATTTGCAGCAAATCTGAGTTTAGCTCCTTCATATTTAATTCCCCCATCTACTTCCTACCAATCTCTTGTGATCGGGCCATCACTCTCTCTCACACACACACACACACACACACACCATCACTCTTCTCTTTCCTCCTCTACTTTTTCCATCTTTCTTCCTTAACCTCTGTGGCCCTTTATCTCACTTATCCATTATATGTCATGATTCACATCCTCTTCTCGTTCTGTTTTTGACATAATGGTCATTTTACTGTTGTGTGTACTGTTGTGTAGGTAAGTGTTTGAAAGAGGCTGAGTAGTATTCCGCTCACACATGCAGACACATACACATGCATCGTTGTCCTGACATTTTTGTCATGCCAAACACACTCCTGACTGGCTCAGCCCGAGCCTGGGCCTAAATTGTGAATAGGCAAGCATGTGCTCAAGCAGAAATATATATTTAAATGGTTTGTAAATAGTTTTTAAAAAATCAATACACTGACCTAAACACACCTTCCTTTTACAAATATGCCAGACTCTTATCTGTAAAATTCCACAGAGCCATATAGAAGTCCACATATATACATCATATCCTTATTTCACATAGCTACACACAGTTTTGCGTACACTCTCGCACACGCACACGCACAGACACACACCAGAAAACATCAGGTTCCCTCAGAATTGCTGAATTGAGTTATGTAGCCCGTCAGTCAACTCCCAGCTCCCACACATACACACCCCTGACAGATTCCTTCCACACACACATCCGCCCGTCTGACGGTGCGTATTTCGCATGGGGAAGGGACTCAATTACGGCGAAGGTGAAAGAAGCAATAAACACGGCACAGATACAGTGAGGCTCGCTCAGCAGCACTGCAGTCAATCACAGAGCCAGGTAGGTAGCCGCTGCCGCTTTGCTCATCCAGTTGTGAAGTGCCAGCAATGGCCAGGGGTGGGGGATGGATAGAGGGAGGGGGAGAGAGAGAGAGAGAGAGAGAGAGAGAGAGAGATAGGGAGGAAGCGGGATGTAAGGGAGCAAAACGCTGCCGTCCGACCCTCCCGAAAATGATGGCTGTAACCAACTTACATGGACCTGCCGCTGAGAGGACAGAGCGGTGGGATGGATGGAGGGAGGAAGGCAGTGGGTGATGATAACAGCCCACCTTCATTATGGCCCTCAGCATACACACGCATAGATCGTTATATTCTGTGTGTATATACACAAACACACTTGACCGTCACTGTCACTGTAGCACAGCTACATGATTTGGTCACCCACCCACGCTAGAGGACCAACAGCACAATCGCACAAAATAATGCATCATTTGCCGCGGATGCATCTGTTGTCCTCTTCCCTTTGTGTGTGTATGTGGGTTTAAGTTTGATGCTGGTATAACAAACGGCTCGCCTGATTTAACTGTTGTTACTATCATGAATAATGCAGTAGCTATAGTTGAATATATTCTTGGCACATGTGACTGCTTACTCACTTATGATCAACCATTAAGTGTACAGACAACAATGAATTCATGACCCTGCTGATGTTGTTTTGAAGGTCAAAGAAAAGTTTGAATCCCCCAGATGGTTATGCTTTTATGCTCCTTTTTTCTGTTATACTGAATAAGGGTTTTATTACAACTTAGATCTTACTTACGTCCATCATTTTATTGGTTATTATAAAATTGTGCTTACCAAGTTAATTGCTGAGATCTGGGAACATGGTGACCTCGCTCAGAAGTCAGAAGCAGTCAGACGATCATACAGGTTAGAACTGTCCATTGTTAACATCTGCCAGAGTTACAGACAGACTTCCTGCATCTTCTCTGACCTAAGCCCGAATACTGCATATCAGAAACATGCAGTATTTCTCTTTTTACATTTTTTTAAAAATCAGAAATATATATATTATATTCGGGCTTATCTTCAACCCTATATATAATATAACAAAAATGATGGCAACACTACAAAAATAATTATCCTTTAGGTACCAGTCCCTGGTTGCAGATGTCGCTGGACTAGGACACAAATATGTTAGTGATTCCCATATTTGGCAGCTTTGGGATTGTTACTGACAGTAAGTGGGTTACACCTGGCAGGCTTACAGAAGAAAACATAAATAAAATAGAGCCATACAGCCGACAAAATTGTCCTCTATCTCAGCTATAACGTGTAGCCAGTCTATGTGGTGCAGGTGGTGTTTTCTCACTCAAGTGTCACCGCAGTTATAGCAATATACCTGAAGTGTATTCAAGTAAAGCGTTTAAAATGTGTCTGTATGATCCGCAGAACACATAATCTGTCAATGGATCGAGCAGACTTTCCCAAACTTGTGACTGGTGATGTTCTGCCACACACACACACACACACACAGTTACGAAAAGTTTCCTTCATGCTCTGCATTCCCACACGCGGCGTAGAGCTTCACGGCAACAGATGGAGCTCCGCGCATGCATACTCTACATTAATGCAGGTAGAAAAATGAGCACTTACTTGAACTCACACACGCACACACATGCACGTCATACTGTGACAGTTTAGTAGTTTCGTTAACAGCTTCGCACGACGCTGGACTTGACAACTACAGCAGAGGTAGAGAGAGGGAGCGACTGCCTACTGAGAATCTAATAGTTCCAGCAGTTCTCTCACTCACCTCAGCTACCTTTCGATCCTATCTGTCTTCCTCCATCTTTTATTCATTTCTGTTCCCCTCAGCACATCCATATTTCTCTCTGCCACCTCCTCTGTCTCCCTCTCTCTCTACATTGTCCGCCTCTGAATTTACCACCCAGGCTTGCCTTTTGCCAGTTCCTCCTCCATTTCTCCGGCCCTGCTCTTCTCTAGCTCTGTGTTTTGTTCCTCTTGGCCTCCCTTTCTCTCCGTCATAGTCTCTTCTGCTCTGTCGCTGTTTCAAATCCCATTCTTTTCTACTTGGCCCACACCTTTGCTCCTCTCTTTCTGTCTGTCGCTCTGCACCTTCCTTCAGAAGTTTGTGTTGGCAGAGAGTTATGGAGGGAAAGCCTAGAGGAGACGGAAAGGAAAGACGTGGCTGGGGTATGCTGAGGTAAGGCGTACTGTCTGGGAGAGACCCGTATTGTAAAGACCGTCGCAAACACACATCCGCCAGCTTTAGATTAATCTTATTAATTGCTTGTGCGAAACTCTGGGTTGTGACACTCTTGTTATTGCTTTGTGTTATTAATAAAAAGAGTTACGGAATGGGGGGGGCTGGAATCAATAAGCGGGTTTAAAGGGAAATTAAACAAGGCGAGAAGGGGACAGGGCACAGGGACAAACTTGGTGCAGCACGGACATTGTTATTAGTTGCTGCTCCACTTTAATGAGGGTTATTTAACGGGCCAAAAAACAGGGACACACAGCAGCCGGCAAAGTGAATGCTGATTTGCAAGTGCAAACCAAAGTCTGACAAAACTTCTTTTGTATTAAACTGAAAACAATGGGAGAGAAATATGAAGGTACCGGGAAAAGCAAAGAACTTGGCCAAAACCCTGCCGCCTGCTCACCCTTAAATCAGCCACTCTCACTCTCGCTTGCATTTGTAGTTTGTTCCACTTTTCTCCTCATTTACCTCTCTCAACCCTGGGTCTTTCTTTATCTCTCTTCCTCCCTCACTCCCCTTTTCCCACAGCACCTTTCTTTCATGGGAAATGTATTCATTATAGGACAATAAAGGTCTGATTGGAAAGAGTGGACAGGCTTTCAGAACAGTGGGTTTTAAAAGCGGGGACAAGAGGCATTACACACCTGATGTCTTCACTCAAAGGTTGCGCTGGTTTCTTTTCCTAAACTGCTGCTTACCCCTCAACATCTTGTCAAAGCTCCAGTAATAGAACAATGTTTTTTATGCTGTTAATAGTTGAGAAGAGTTCTAGGAAATCAACTGGGCTTAGCCTGAACAGCAAATATAGAGCTATAGACTGGTATGAATGCAACACGGGTTTCAGAGCCACTTTGATAATACCATATTTACATTTAACAATTGCCTGGATCCGAGTGTGACACTTGTTCAATTATGTGATGTATCTCCCATGTGTAAACATAGCACAGCAGTGTAATGTAATTCACTGTAATAAAGTCATCTCAAGGGTGGATGACAGAGATGGATAGAGCAACGCAGTCACAGAACCTCATCTGCATGGTGTTAGTTCAGCTCGGGTTGCCGCCCCCCCTGCTCTTATTTTCTCCTCTACTCATAAAACAATGAGGAAGAGCAAGATTTTGGATATATTTGTTTAGTTAACAAATATATCAGAATTGTTTTAGACTCAATTGTTAGGTCATGAGTTGTTATGGCACAAGCCCACCTACACCTACACACCCAGAAACATGCGCCGGTAACACACATGCACAGTGCGAACATCCTCTGAAATATGTGTCTGTATGTGCATTACCAGTAACACATTTATTCTGGAGTTCAGACTGAGACCGATCACTATCAAAAATGTTAGTTTATGTTATGTGTTTATGTAAGAAAATGAATGAAGGTGTATCTTTCTTTTCCAACATCAAGTGCGATGAGTTATTTTTACAGTTTCAGAAAGACTGCATTCATAAAGCACCGACCAGCAGAAACATCTCATATTTGGTGTAAATTCCTGCCATGAAAAATAGTTTAACCTCAGGCTTAATAACAGAATTTTTCAAGCCCACCTGAGAGCATTGTACTGAGCTTAGTTCCCTAAGTATGAGCTCACGCTGTCCATTTTGCACATAGTCTGTTGAGCCAAATCAGTGCACAGCGCTGTCAGCACTGGCGAGTCTAGCCTGCAGGTTTTTACAGGTGTAGACAAGTGCGGTGTTGATGTTCCTGGGGCCAGATGATTCAAAACTAAAAGTCTGTGAATACACACAAAAGCAGAATGCATGTTCAAACTCTCTGCCAGATCTATTAACCCCTGTGTACACATTGTTCTGTCAAATTCATCACAAGTCAGTGTTAAATTTTGCGCAAGGGCATACGCGTAATGCCTGTTCGCACAATTATCCAATAATGGATGTCAACAAATCCCTGTTTGACCTCATTTGGACGTAATCCAGACTTGTTTTGTCCTTAATATGGCATTGGCAACGTCCTGACAGCTCCACGCACAGGCTACACCAGCAGCCATTCTTATAATTACACACATCCATTACACACTGATGTGTTGTGAGCCTTTACAGCCTATTCCATGCATGTTATTCCCACATTCCAGCACAATTTTGGTGAACATGCTGTATGTTAACATATCTACGTGAACAAGAATAAAATCTGAATGTAGAAAGTGGAATGTTAATGCAGTCATCTGTTAACGTTATGTGGAGCTGTGTTGAGAATCTGTTGAGACTGACAGCATGATGTGTTGGAAAGATTAAGGCTCCAAATAAAATGTCGCCCAAAGCCCAAATTCTCTCTTTGATGTTATCTTTCTCTTTGCCACATTGCTATTTCACACTCAGCTGTACACACAAAACGTGCTACAAATGTAGCAAATGGGGGGGGGCTGGTTCAAACTCGGCGTACTTTCTCACCTCCGCACAGGTGACTTGTGGTGGCGTGAAGTGAGTGTGAATGTCAGATTGTCGGTTTCCAAAAGTTACAGAAATGTAATCACACACACATACACAACTGGATGACAAAGTGTTGGGGGGGGGGAGAAGGAGTTTCTGAAGCTATCCGACAAGCAGGTAAATCTGACCGAATATATGAGTGCGAGAGCATAAACACAGTATTTATTGACGTACAGACACACTCATACACACTCGCATACACTCACGCATTCATGACTTACTTTTCTTGCATAAGTAGTGACTAATCAATATGGATCTCAGTCTGCAAAGATTTACCTTGGCTGTGTAGAAATTACAAATTTATTTGAAGTTGAAATGCATCAGCTCTTAATACACCAGCACCATTCACCACTGGAAACACACAGCACAAAGGGAGGAAGAGTGAGTAAGTTTCTCGCTGTAAATCAGATGTCAGATATTTTTTTGCCTTCGCATCTTTACTTTGGCTATTTCAATTTGAGTGTATTAATGTGTTTCAAGAGGTGTGTGTGTGTGTGTGTGTTTGTGTGTGTGTGTGGGGGGGTATTATCTGCATGTGCGTGCTTAGACTTGTGTTTGTTTGCCATTTCTGTTTTGAAAGAGTACAAAGAGCCTGCAGTGGGAGTGAAAGCACAGCCTCTAGTGCTATAGGCCTCAGATGAAGAGATTAGCAGGGAGAGCTGTGAAATAAAGAGTGTTAATTAAAAGCAGAGAGTGGAGGTGTGGGAAAATCAGGTAAGGGTGATAACATGGAGTCAGGGTGCTGAATAAAAAATTGTTTACCTGCCCACACACACACACACACACACACACACACACACACACGCCCACACACACACACACACAGAGAGAGGGAGAAAAACCCATTTTAACCTGAGAAGATAGGGGTTGAGGAATAAAATGAGCAAGTTAGTGATGTGGAAAGTGTGCAAGAAAAGGAGCATAGCTGAGTAGGAGGCAATGGGAATAAGGGATTAATTGAATCTGATTTTAATCCTGCTGTTTGAGTCTGTTTGTTGTGTATGTTTTTATACTTAAATTTAAAGGGCGGGCTGACGTATGTGCTCTTGTGCTGGTTCCAGGGGGTCAAATAAGGCAAAGATAAGTTGAAAAAGTGAAAGTCATGATGGCAGATTAAAAAGAGGAAGGCAACTATCTGACAGACCTTTCTTCATATTTGAAGCAGAGCAAATGGAAGGTGATAACATTTGAGTCAGGCATCCGAAATGATTACAGTTTCTAACCATAACATAATTACAGAGAGGAATAATGTTTATGTGTCTAAAAGTGAGAAAGAGAGCCGGGGCAAGGGTGAGGAGAAAGGGAAGGAAGAGTGAAGAAGATAGAACTTTGGCTCATAAAAACAGTTTTAACCTAAAAAGTTGAGATGTGTGTGGTGGTGGTGGTTGGGGGGGGGATGCATTAAAGCATGAAAAGAGAGAGGCAGCGAGCAAAAGGGATTAATCGAAACGGATTTTAATCCTGCCGGTGATATTAGGGTGAGCTATATTTGGGGGGTGCCAGGGGGCGGGAACTTAGAGAGAGGGGGAGAAAGAGAGAGTGGAGGGAGGGGGGGGGATTACATCTGTAAATCATTTTAATGAAGCCTCTCCTCTGCATTAGGGGGCAGCCAGGAGGCCAAATAAACAGTGTGTAATTAGAGCAGGGGAATGGGAAATGGAGAAGGCAAGGAAGTCGGGGCAAGGGAAAGTCATTTGGTAAAGTAAAGGATTGGAACAGGAGACCTTTGGACAATAATGGCTATGGCTCTCATTATATGGTGCCGCTGTTAAGAAATGAGACCTGACAAGGTTTGTGAAACCGCCGAAGAAGAGGATGATCATAGCACTGCGATGATGATGATGATGATGATGGTGAAGGTAATAATGTAAGATACCGTCCTCCTGGGTGGGTGATGATGAAGATGAAGATGCTGGTGTAATGCTGATTATGATTATGATCGTTGGAATTATGATTACAGTAATGGAGATGATGATGAATGTGATAACGGTGTCATGGCTGCCAGCGCTGTCAGTTCTGTTAATTATCCATCCATCCATCCAATTTCTTTACCCGCTTACTTTTGTGCAGGGTCACAGCTGGAGCATGGCTGGAGGTTTTCCCAGCATGCACTGGGTGAGAAATGAGAGGTATATCGGCGGGCTATCACATACAGTATAGTCATACACTCACAATAACAGAAGTTCCTAATTCACCTGAACTGCCCGTCTCTGGACTGTTGGAGAGTATCGGAGCCCCCGTGCTGCTCACTCTGCTAATTATTGTAAACTACATTTAAAATCCGTTTTTGGCTAGTTCACATAATTGTTTGTCAGTGTGCTCTTTGGATTCAGTACAAACTGAGCAGTAGAATAAAATGCATTGTCCAAGCATTTTCTTTCACCTGCACAAAGGTGAGGAAGGAAACAATAGCTCAGTAGCGGCAGCAGCTCCGTCTGCCGGCCCCCCCCCCCCGAGGGTTCACCTCCTGGGCACGGCTGAGGTGCCCTTGAGCAAGGCACAGAACCCCAAAGTGCTCGGGGCGCCTTACTATGTGGCAGCTCCATCGTTCTAACATCTCTCTTGCATGTGTGTGTGAAAAACATAATAATGGAGTGAAACAATTTGAATTTCCCCAAAGGGGATTAATAAAGTAATGAAGTAAGTAAAGTAAGTAAAAGGTTAGTTGCTTTGGCTGAATTTTGGAATGCAAGTGTGTCTCTTATCACTTACGTAAGGAAGAGATCTCTTTGCTAAAGGATCCTTGGAAGAACATTTTCTGCCACCAACTTTCTACATGCACATGGAAATGTGAGTATTGTTAAAGGACAGACTTGAAATAAATGTAGTGCTAGCAACCATGGAGCAATTATTCCTGTAGGAGTGGGTGTTTATGTTTATGCCTTCTGTCAGTAGATGAATCTCTTTATTTGTTAATTACTGGTTATGGCATTGATGAAAACATTTCCGATTATGCATCTAATCATTTTTGTAATGGCGAAAAATATGATCAAAGTTACGGTGTTTATGAGGAAAGGCAGGTGAAGCCTCCGTATGCTCTCAGTAATGTGCATCTACAGATATGGCAATGACAGCGCCTGTGATGATGATGATGATGATGATGATGATGATGATGTAAGTCAAAGCATCCGCATGTAATACAATTTTGGCAAGGTCGTAGGTCAGCCCACATATATGAAAGTTGTTTCCTCTGACATGTTGACAGTGGCTCTGTTAGTGCTTCTATCATTACCACAGTGCTAACAACAGGATGATGGAAATTAACTGTTACATTTGCTGTCATCAATCATCTAACGGGGCCCGAGGGATTGCCCTTTGGCATTCCTGTCTGACCTCCTCCTCATACTTCCACCAATCCATAATTCATGTTGCGTGTTGTGGCTGCTGGATGGTGATACTGAGATGCTATCTCCTGTACACGGGCGGCTGTTTGTTTTGCTGGAGAGCTGCATATAAATGAACGCAGGAGGGAAGGAAAACCATATAGACTTATCTAAATCGCAACGGATCCTGGCTCGGCAGTGAATGAACGGAGCGGTGAACAGACGGATGAGAAGGAGCCAGGTGGAGAAGTGCGGCACTGTGTGCACTCAGCTGACACATAGGTGTTTGTGCTCTGTATGTGAGCGTGTGATTGCAGATGTGTTTAACGGCATGTGGAAGATAGAGGGGATTGTGTGAAAGAGAAAATAGATGAGAAGGGGAGCTGATTAAGGTGTGTGAGTCCCATGACTATAGGCATGTCTGTGTGTGATTACTCTCTGACCTGTCGCTTCTGGCTCTGTGTCTACATAGACCCTCTCATTTGCAACACACACACACACACACACACACACACACTCTTCTAAATCCAGTGCGTAAATCCAGCCAACGGCCACAGGGCAGGCAGGAAAAGCACCTCAGAGACACAGAATCTGTCTCTTGCTCCCCTTTTTTCACCCTCTGATCTCTCCCTCCCTCGATTTCCCCCCTCTTTCCTCCTCTCCCTCTCTCCTAAATCCTCATCTCCATATTCATAGACAGAGGGGCTCTTTAAGAGGGCTGCTATCTGAAATGGGCCAGCAGCACCTCTTGTTTGTGGCACTTCAAATGGAAAAAAGCCATTTCCTCTTCCTGTCAAGCACGGAGGTACTAGTGTGTGTGCATGCATGTGTTTGTGCATGCACGTCTGTGGTGAGCGCCTGTGTTTGGATGGAGAGTTGCGTTGTCAGGCAGCTTCACAGTCTTATAGGCTGAGAGCAGGCCAACTGTTGGAAGCTAAACCTCACTTCCACTTTTACAATCACACTTCTCGTAAAATCCCTAAACTGCTGCAGTGCTGGAAGAAGTGGGGAAATTCCAAAATGCGACATCAAAGGCAGAGTCTAAAGAGAAAGTAGGAGACTTTTGTAAATGTTTGCAGGTTTAAAAAAAAGAAAAATCAAATGAATGCTCATATTAATAAGTGAAATTTCTTTCAGCTAGAAATCTCATATTTTATACAGCTCTGCAAAGCATGATTGATGGCCGCTTGTTCAGTGAGGTATTATCTGTGCAAACTAAATAAGATGTTTCCTGAGTTGTTTTCTGTGCTGTCGGGATATGAATGGGAATGAATGACATTTAACGAATCACCCAAAACAAATCATAGAAGCCGCTTGAATGTGCGAGACTTTTGAACTGCATTTGAGCAAGTGTGGCTCAAACATAAATTTAAAACAATATAAATCTATTTCATTAAATGCTGGGATATTCTCATGATGAAAAAACCCATAAATAACACTTGATTACCAGTACACATAATTGCATTAGTGGAATAAATCTAATTTGTGTAACACTGCCATCACAACACATTCTGCAGTAGAATGATGCAACTCCATTGCGTTTTCTAATTTAGAATGAATGAACATATGAACACGCGACTAGAGAGAGAGATTCTACACAGTTTTGGTGCCTGAGGGATGTAAGGGAAAGGGGGAAGGTGAGTAAAACAATGGGGTCAAAATATAAAATTAAATTGTGCAAGTTGAGGACTGGTGAAGAGTCAAGAGTTTTCTTCGCCTACTCCCCCGCCCCCCCCCCTTGTGTTTTATTTCTTTCTCATCTTTGCCGTATCCCTGATGCAACTGAGGGCAATGGCTGCTTTACTTATATATCCATTGAGTCATCATCAGAAAAAAAAAAAAAGGGTGGTGACGAAGGGTGGCTTTCTCTTTCTCTCTCTCTGTATTTTTTCCTTTCCCTTTCTTTTGCGGCCTCGACATCCTCCTTTTGTGTGGATTGAGTCCACCTCTGTAGGATCAAAGGCATGATGTTGCATTAATGGTACGTCAGACGCCGACTCGTGTCTAGCCATCCCAGAAACACTTGCGTGTCTGGCTCAGAGTCAGGCTGCTGCCTAGCGGAGTCAAATGTTCGAAGCTTTTGTCTCTTAAATCCTAAATCCCACAGAACCTTTAGTAGAATATGGGTGGCTGAGGGCTGCCGAAGATTTTGGAGGATGCTACTTTGGACTCAAATAGATGGATAAATAAATAAATTAATGGTTGAATACAAATATATATAGCAAGATATGTTAACAGGCCTAGATGATTATCATTTTTCATCCCCGTCTCCTGAAAATAATGTTCATAGATAACTAATTTACATTAGCCCTTACAGTACGTTTTTCATGAAATGTTACAATTGGACAAATTAAAATAAATCTAGATAAAAATTTAAAGGATCAATCAAGTCAGTAGAATTTATCCTTTGGGGAACTTGAATGTCTGTACAATTTCATGGGCATCCATCCAATAGTTGTTGAGATATTTAAGTCTGTAGCAACGTGATGGATGCAGTAGTGTGGATAATGAAAAGTCAGTGCTGAGTTAAAGCACAAGACAGGACAATTTGACTTTCACATATATAACCAAAACCACAATCGTTTCCTAAGCACCAAATAACAGGCCTGTACTTTGTACCCCCACCACCCAACCTGACCTCCCGATGACCTTTTATGCTGTCACACTTCCTAGATTAAAAAACAATTTGCATTTTACACCTCCTTTTAAAAACAACACTTAGTATATAAACATGTTTTACAGAGGATAGGGTTGCATGATTGAGCTACCCAAATAAAGCGTGGCTAGTTAATCAAACAGAAATAAAAGCTGTGAGACTTGTTTTCAGTCTGTCAACATTTTATTGTGTATGGAAATTGTTTTAGGCACCTCAGGACAGAGTAATGAAGGTGTTATCCATCATCAGTCACAGTTCTAACTTCAGTCACTAATACAGGCCTGTGTGAATGACTGATTGGCAAACACAAAGAACTAATGACATGCATACCAATCTGCAGGCCATTTCACCATCTCTGAGCGTGAGGATTTGATTGCAACTGTTATTGAAAATGGGTACCTATCAGCAGGTGGACATGATATGGTTTTGGTTGGCTCTGACTTACAGTGTTCATACTGCTTTTGTGTGCATGTGCGTACTTCCTACCAGTCCTGTAAAACCAGTCTCATCTGTCATTTAGACATATTCTGATACACTCCTTGTGAGACTGTGCACACATTTGAGATTACTTGCCTTGATGCCTAAAAACAGAAACGTAAGAAATGTGTATAAGTGCAGGCACACACACATGCACACACTCCTGCACAAACACCACATTGTACATTTATCCTCATTTACTCCTGCTGCCTCCCCCTCCTAACTCCCTCTCCCCTCACTAATCCCTTTTTTTCCCTTGGTGTTCTCTGTGGGCTGATTTTTCTCCCCCTATCCATCCTTCTCTCTCCTTTCTCCCCATTCTTTTCATTTTTAACTTTTCCACTGTTTATTTCCTCTGCCTTGTTCGCTTTTCTTCCCAATCCCTCCCTGCCTGCCTCCTGTCGTTTCTCCATCCACCTGCTCTCATTTCTCTTCCTGGCTCATTTTCTCCTTCTCCCCCTGTCTCCTAGTGTATCGCTGCAGACTCTTGTAGTCAATTATCCCTTCTGTTAATGAGCAGATAAATCTAATTGCTCTCTCCTTCAGTGCCTGACGGCGTCTCTCCTCTCTGCCTTTCTAAGCCTGCAGGACGCGCATCATTCTTCCCCCCTGTCATTTTTCATCCCTTCGTCCATAGAGTTGCACTATTTCTTTTTTTTATCCTCTCTTGTGGCTTCCTGGGCCTTAGAACGATTTTAATTGGTCGTCCTATTTGGTTTACTACCTGCATCTTTTATGACATCCCTATTTATTTATTTCCACTGCCCTGACCTTTTCTCTTCCCTCACCGCGTAAATGTTCAACTCAGCTGACTCTTCACCTTCACCTCGACTCCACCTCTGCTCACTTTATCACTCCTCCTCTCCTCTCCGATTCAGTGTAACCAGGACTTTAAGAGGGATGATACTCTGTGAAGGGCTGGTGGCCATAAGGATTGACAGCGACAGAGGGCATGGCTGGTTTATCTTCTCCACTCATGGGGTCAGCTCTCTCGCTGATAATCTTTCCGCTATTGACAGATTTTTATAGTCTTCCCCACTTCAGTCACAGACTGATGCAGAAACTAATTAGTGAGCCGCCTCTGTTAGGCTGGTGTTTAGCAACAATGGCCACAGAGCAGGCACCAACTTACAGGAGGAATGGAGTTAGTCACTCAGAAGTAGACTCACTTTCTATTCAGCCAACCGCTGACCTACTGACCAGTGTTCAGGAAGGTTACTTGCTTTTAAGTTGAAAAACGTATTAGAGTTATTTCAAGTAAGCCAAACAGAAAATGAAACATGGGCTACAAAATGAGAGTTTAAATAATGAATACTAGAGCTGAGACGTCCATTAAACTATTATTTTATAGACTGAAAATCAGCAGACTGCAATTTTAATAATTGATTACCTTTATCATTTTCCAGCTAAAATATTGAAACTGGTTTCAGCTTCGGAAATATCAATATTTATTGTATTTTTCTTTCTTTTGATCAAACAGAAAAAGCAATTTAAAGTAGTCACATTGGGCTCTGGTTATTTGTAAGGAACATTTGTCACTATTTCCTGATATTTTATATATCAAATAAGTAGAGGATGAACAGAGAAAATAACCCATATTTAATCAATAATTACCATTAGTTGCGGCCCTAATGAATATACATTGTGGCAATCTGCCTTGAAGAACATTTTTATCTGGTTCAGACCACCTTAAGTTGGCGCTTCTAAAAAGAGTTTGGTAAAGAATTTTAAAGATTTAGTCCTATTTTGTTCCTTTTCTTTCTTTAATTAATTCTTTATATTAATTAATTCAGTGGCTTCTATTATTTAGTGATCTCCTATTAAACATGTCTGCCTTTTGAAGGGAACTTTGTTGTTACAATACAAGCAAAAGACAGCTACTGAATGTGGTAAAGTAGGCGACACTGACCCTTGTGCTCGCTTTAATGATCTGTATGAAGTTCAACTTGTAGCCCTGTTCCCTCTCTGTGTGGCGAGCAGCGCACCTCCCGCCACAGTAGCGCTCACAATAAGGTGAAAACTGATGTCTCAACACTCCATAATGTATAAGAAATGTTGGCAGAGGAGGCGTCTTATTGACATAATTGATGTCGCTGGATGTCAGGGTGACTTTAATAACAGACATTTCACAGTAGTAGCAAACAGCATGGAGATAGCCCTGAATCAGCTTGCTGTGCCATGCAGGGGTCAGCATTAATTATCGGTTACTGTCACCCATGATACAAAGTTGGCCAAGCGAGCATGGTAATTCTGAAGGATGCTCATGCCATAATTCTGGTACCTTCACCCAACAGGATGGATGTGGGTTTGCGTAACACTGGGAGACCAAATATGCAGTGCAGCCACACAAACCAGTCGAGTCGGTATAACAGCAGTACAGTTGGTGCTATCAATATAACTATTAACAAGATTTATAACAAGCTTATTTTAGTTTAGTCAACACGGCAAAAGGTTTTGTCTGACCAGTGATTTATCCTCAAACCTAACACAAACATAGCGACAGCTGTATAGTGTCAAGCATCAGTGTTGCCAACTCTCTTCCCAAGAAATGAGTGCCAAAGAAATGAAGCTGACAAATCTCATACTTGAATGTGTTCTATTTCCTATAGTCCCTGCTGAGTCTGTGTTGAAGACAGCAGGAAATCCCCCAACTTTTTTTCTTTTTTGTACAGGCATACAAAGTCACTGAAAAAGATTGCCAGGCTTCAATATGTGCCTTCAGAAACCTCACAAATGCCATGTCTGTGTTTTGAACAGTTAATTTGTCCCCCAGCAGAGAGATAGCCGCAAGGATTTCCTGTATTGCTGAGGGGGGGGAAAAAACAAAAACAAATTCTGCCATTGGACTAACCAGAGGGGAGACATGTCAAAAATCCCCTCTAGACTTTCACACTTGATGAAACTCTGATCTATAATTTTGTTAAATATAAAAGTACAGACAGCGTAAACCAAGTATTTAACTCATACACTGGCTCCACATTAATCATGTTGTGTTATGGAAATGGCCAAAATAATCTTTGAGTGTAATGTGCCATAACCACACTGTCAGAGCAATGTATGTGTTTCATTACACATTGTAAAGTTGTATTTTGTGCAGATACACTGGAATAGCACTGGCAAGGTACCCACATTTATTTTGTGCTGGGAGGAATTTAGTCATGGTGATGTATGTGATATACATGACGTGCCAGTATTTGGAAAGCCAAATGGTGCTAAAAATAATCGGTCACAACCATAGTAGACCTGTGAGGGGTTCAGAAAGGCATAAGCGCACACACAAGGGAGACAAGACAGAGTATAGCATCCACAAAAATAGGCAGAAATTATACTTCATATAATTTATACTTGTGCATACATAAACCTCAAAGCACTCTATTATCTGTAGCCAGACACAGATGCATACAAATGAGCGCATACACGGTGGGACGTGGAAAGATAAAACATCTCTCAGACGCACATGCATGAAACCGCTGGAATATAGACATTCACACAGAAACGTGAACCTGCTGGTCATGGTACACAGTGGGATGTAGAAAATGAAGGAAAGAATATGAGAACATCACAACCCAACACACACACCAAGTCCGGAGGGAATTAAAACGAGAGTGATGAGCCATCGTATGTGTCGTAAAGCTGTGGGATACATTTGTGTACAGATGAAGTGAGTATTTGTAAATGAAATGTTGTATCAAAGCCTATCCGAGAAGCTTTTATGTGTACAAGTGTTTATGTGTCACTGCTTGTGTGTATGGGAGAAAAAAACCGCGTGGTGTGTATGTGCGAGATTGACTGTGTGTACTTGCACGGCAGGTCAGGTTTGGTTCATTTCCACCTCATCTACCTCAAGCTCATTGTCCCCCGCTGAGCCAATCAGTGTCCTCCGAGACAACCTATGTCTCCAGCGGTGCCCTGAGAGCCGAGCTCAGTGATGAACGGAAGCCCGGTCTACACAAATGCACACCTGCATGCGTTCACACACACACACACACACACACACACACACGGAAATACAGAGTGCAGACATGCTTCAGTCTCCCGGTTGGCCGGGCTCTTTTCTCATCACGGCAGAGCCCTCCGGGAAGTTAGAAGAGGGGGATAAGGATGGTTGAGTAATGATAAAAGAGGTAGTTAAGGCATAATTTGGAGCCGTACCCATTTAGTGGTGCTACTGTCATCAAACGCAGCACCCATCAAGAGCCAGCCAATCTTGGCCACCCCACACACAGCACAGGTCAATGGTAAGGCCCCTGGCTGCCTACATCAAAGATGGTCACTCTTTTAGAGTGGGTGACCATGCTGGTGGAGCAGCCATGCTCCACTCATTTGCCACCTGCTGGTACAATAAATGCCAAATTAGAAAGCCTGTTGTTTCATCAGAAGCCTGCAAGTGTGATGTTTGTTCAGTAAGAAAGAAAACTTGGGGCTGATTACAGAGCAATCAAAGCCCTTAGGTGTTCCTTTTCAGGGCATGAGAGGATTAAAATCTTAAGTGATATTTCCTCTTTTTTTATCACGTGAAATATGAAATATTCTTTGGCCGGAGGGTAGAGTTAGATAAAACTGCATTGCATAGTTTAGTTTAGAGTGAAATACATAAAAACATCATTAGTGTTTAGACTCTGAAAGTGCAAAACAAAGTAGAAGTAGAGCAGACAAAATAAGTAAAATAAAAATGGATTACCGACTTAGTCTTTATAATCTGATTTTAACCTTGGGAATACACTCACACAGAACCCTGGTTGAAGTCCAAATCGGTGAAAAGCAACTGACACGGCCGCGTTAGTGACCGCTGTGATTCTCATCACTTCCTCACAGGAGACGGGCACATTTCATTTCTGCTCTTGTATTGGAAAGCCGTCACATGTGATTGATTCCATTGGAAGATACACCTTGATAATATTGATCACCTGCCCTGCCTTGGGCACCATTCCCTCCACTAACGGTGAGATGAAATCTGCTGCAAACAGCTCAGAGCCAATTTCACCCAAGCCAAGTCCTGTTTGTCTTGTGAGGAACAAGAAGCAGCACATCTGACATCAGGAACCTTCAAAGCTCTAAAGTGAGAGAAGGTTTTATAGATTTTTAGATTTTAATATTGATAACTTATATTTATAGATGGGGTGTGGGCGTTATTTCTTATAATAACTCTCCAGATTGTCCATCGAGGCTCCCTTTCTGCTGGATTAGGTAAGAATGATGGAGCCTATTCATTATGCATAGGATGAGGGTGCTACTGGACATTTATGCAAATGTGATTTATAAATAGCAGCTGTTGGCAAAAAGATGATGTTCACTTCAAAGTTAGCTATCACAGGTGTAGTCCTTTTACTCGGCGAGCGGTACTTGAGTTAACTGACTTTGACCACTGCCATATCCACATTCTGTAGGATGACTTTGATTTAAAAATCCTGTTATTGCAGCTGATCCATTCTGGCTGCAGCAGGGAGAAAACAATTCATTATATGTCTGGCTATTCTTAGTTTTTCCTTTCGCTTTTATGAGATGTGATGAAATATAACAGATCGTGAGATATATTGAAAAGGCCTGATCTGAGAGAACTGAGGAGCAAAGAAACTCATGCGCAGCAAAGCTCGTGAAATGAATTCGGAAGGGGAAAATTAAGCACTTGAGGAGTGGAGAAGAGCTGATTAATGGTAGGGAACAAGTGTGATTGATTATACGATGAAGTTAATCTTTTATTTCCCCCCCACCCCAACCCTCACTTTTTCATATTAAAGCCCCCCTTCACTGACCTCAACACCCCTGTGAATGTTTGAAGCCTTTTTTGAAAACACTCCATTTCTCAGAAGGATGTGTGATTATCTCCACTCGCTGCGCTCCAAATCAAATGCAGTTCACCACGTGCAGCTGATGAATCGGCACAGAGATGCACAGCTGTGTCTCTTCTTCTCGGCTGAAATCAGTGATTCTCCCATTATGCCTCGCAGACCAAGGATGAGCAAGAAAAGATCGTCTGAAAAATCTCAGAAGAGCTGAAACAGTAGTTTGAAACAAAGAACATGTCTGTGTAGTGTTTTGAAATTAGATTGTTGTTTCTGATACTCGAAAACCGAGAAAATGTATTTTCAAGTCCACACCACTCACCACCTGGCAAAGCAAATGTTGACACATTTGTATTAATATTGATCAACAACCCTATTAAACCCCTGCAGAAATATGAGTTTATTGATCAGCAAAAGTCTTACTTATTCCACCTTTTTACCTATTGAGCAGTTGCACTCAGAGAGGATGTCAGATTTTAGATAATGTAATGACATTCCCACTTGATTTGAGAAGTGCAGATTTTGCAGAAGCAGCTCCATCTCGCAAGAAAATTACATTTCTTTTTCTTCACACAAACAAATCTAATTGCCAGATATTGTAGTTCCGAATTCCTTTTGATGTAGACTTTCATCTTATAGCGGGAACCAGGACATGGCTTTACATACTGATCATGGCTATGCATTTGCATCACTTATACTGAACCTGTACAAATGAATCAACAGTATTTCTGAATCTTTGCAATATGGATCAAAGGATGTACATTGGTAAAAACACAACTTAACCTTAATGCCAACCTTGTCATAACGTGGGTGAATTCTCGTGCGTGTATGCAAAGGACTGCTCCTCGGATGTATGGGGGATGGAAACAACAGCGTGAACTGTTGCTCTATAGGCAGAGTGTTGGTTGGTTAGTCGGTCTGGGTCTAAAGAGTCCCCAGACAGCTCCGGAGCTCTGACTGCAGACAGAGCCTGCACTCATCTGACTCCACTGCCTTGACAGTCTCATGTGGGCCTACATCAGTTTTCTCCTGCACGTCTTACCCAGCTCTGATTGATCATGATGACATGCCTCCTCCTGCGTGTCTCTTCTGTGTGGTTACATTGTGCTTTATGGCATCTGCAGTCAGAGTCAAAGGGTGAGGGCTTGCATCATGGCAGGAGATTTTTTTGGCTTGTTAAACCTAGTATTCTTGGAAATGGCTTCAGCGAGGAAGGCTTTATTTCAGCAAATAAATGTGACAAAGCACGGGGAGCAAAGTGGCAAAAGATTGTGGAGGTAGGATTAATAGAAACAGAAAACAATAAAAGGAAGCAAGCTTATAAAACAACACACTTCAAAAGTAATGGACCAAAAAAGCCAAATGACATAAGCACTACTGGACTTGGTAGAGAATACTAAATGACAACAAAACCTAACCAAGAAGAAATTATTGTGGATATTTACACAATGAACCTATTCTAACAAATTAAAGAACACTAGTAAATAGGAAAGGAAGGTAAAACATCAGTGTGTAGCTCATTTTCTTTGTCACATTTCTATTTTAGGTGAACACCAGAGCCTTTTCTTAATTTTTCATGCATTATCCTTGAGTAGATTAAAGTCAGCGAGTCGGATTCTTGCTAGACAAACGCATCAATAAGACACATGGCAGTTGATTGACAGCGTTAGATTTTGCGGGGACCAAACCTGTGGACTTTCTGTTGAAGGTATAGTCTCTCTAACCATTGCATCATCCTCTCCTTCTCAAAATGGTAAAAGTTCAAACAAAAGTACAAAGATGATTGTATGTTAACTTAGCTTGTTTTAAAAACAGGAAATGACAATCCCTATGTGATATGGGGGGGGGGAAAACTAACTTTTTTTTCTGTCTGTGAACGCACATAAATTGTGTGTAGGATTCCTGCTGAGCACAGTGTTTTAAAGTGAAATTATCCTGAAACTCACTGCCAGATCAAAGTCATTTCCTGAAATGAACAATTGAAAAAAGGAATCTTTTTTTCCTCCCAAATAAAATGAACATGCTGCATTTACATTGATGGACTGCAGCTGCAGATTGACGAGTTTGTCTGTCTGTCTGTCTGTCGGCAGGATATTTGATTGAGTTCCAAATTCAGTGTATTCCCAGGAGACTACGAATCACACAGTTACACACAAAGACGCCTCAAATAGTTTCAAAAGGCAGTGCACAGAATGACAGCAGAGGAGGGCAAAAGTAGCAAGAAAAATGGCAGCGATACACAAAAAAAGGAAATTCAATAACCCCTGTGTTTTCCTTCAAGTTTCTTTTTCTTTCTTTTTTTTGGCATGTTCAGCTTTTAAAGTTAAACTTCCCGATGACTCCAAGGTGT
This sequence comes from Nannoperca australis, assembly GCA_036023655.1. Classification (NCBI taxonomy): domain Eukaryota; kingdom Metazoa; phylum Chordata; class Actinopteri; order Centrarchiformes; family Percichthyidae; genus Nannoperca; species Nannoperca australis. Next base: position 906 of record JAVQJD010009827.1, on the reverse strand, counting down.
TTTTCGGGCATTCAAAGCCGCGCGAGAGAGCAACACAGTTTTCAGACTGCCGGGAACCCCTGCTGAATTACAGAGGCTGTTAAGACTGTTTCAAGTCGGCGATGGATGCTCCTGCACTTGACACAATCAGATCTGCGGAGATGAACAGTCGTTGGTGTGTGTGCGTTGCATGCGTGCATGTATGTGACATACAGAAGACAAATGGCCAAATCACCACACACATGCATGGAGAAAGTGAGGGGGCGAAATAGAGAAGGGGGAAGAAGATGTGAGAATGGGAATGAAAAAGGTGAAAGACAAAAAAGAGAGAAGCATTCAGAGCGGGAAGAGGAAATGAGAAGAGAGTGAGTGGGAGTAAGTAAAAGTGTGTGTGTGTGTGTGTGTGTGTGGAGTGCATAGACCATTACCTTAAATCTGCCAGTGTTGGGACCAATATTCTCTTTCTTCGTCCTTTTGTCACTCACACATTCTCTTTCCCCCCTCAGTCCCCCTCACACATCCCTCTTTGCAATTGCGCATTAATTTTTCAGTGTCAATCTGGCTTGTGCCCTTAGCCCTACTATCTTCTTCACTCTCTGCTTTTCTCACTTGCCGTATTTTCCTTCTCACTCGCAGTATTTCTTCCCCTTGGATTTGTTTTGTTGTCGTCGCTGCATGCCTTTGGTTAATATGTGTGTTTGTGCTCGTGTGTTTGAGTGCCTGTTTGTACCCATTCAGCTTTAGTTTATTCAGTCAGCACCATTTGTCTCCTTTGTTTGTTTGTGAGCAAGAGATAGATAAATATAATTAGACAAATGAAACAGCGCCTTTCCTGTTTTATCTCTCTTTGCTCTCCCTCTATTGGGCATAATCCATCTTTGGCTCTTTCCTTCCGTTGCCCCTTTTACCCTTCCCTGTCTTGTGGGG
>JAVQJD010009821.1:0-20410 GCA_036023655.1 Nannoperca australis | reverse complement strand
AGTGTATGATCTACAACAGGCAATCCTCAGGTCAAATGGATCTCTCTCTCTCTCTCTCTCTCTCTCTCTCTCTGTCTGTAGACGACCCATGCAGTAGCTGGGCCCTCTCCTCCCGCAAACATGGGACCTACCGGGGGTTCAGCGCCTGCCCCACCACCCCTCCACTCCCCACACATGTGCACCGAGCAGCGCATGTCTGGAAACAGCGCCCCCAACAGCCCGATGGCCATGCTCAACATCGGCTCCAGCCACGAGAAAGAGGTAGACGCACGCAAATGTGGGCAGGCAGTGGCATAAACATAAACCCGTAAACATTAATGCCTGGTCACATTATAAGGCACAATTTACAAGAACCAGATTGAACAATATACCTAAATATGACTTAAGTACACTCTTATATAAAATTATGAGGATTGAATATTACCCCCAAAATGACATTATCTCTACATTTATGAAAGCATCATAATGATTTAATTGGTTTTTGGGTGGAGCAACATTTGTAATTGCACTGCTGTTAATGTGTCGTGCATTTAGTAGTTGCGTGGATGAATTTCTTGACTAACTGGCAATAACAGACTGGATCATTGGAATTTAAATGCTCCATTATGGCCTTGCAAGAGTAATTACAGCTTAACAAGTGACAGGGAGACAGCAGAATGTACAGTAAGGCCCTTTGAACCTGGCGGACTTTGACCAACTCTCCTCCTCCTCTTTCTCCAACTCTTGACCTCACTTCTATTAGAGAAAATAGTTTTACCAGTTGACCTTCATGACATAGACATCATCTTTAAAGCTTTAAAAAAGGGGCACTATTTGTCTTGTAGTTAGATATAATGTCTTTAAGCTTGTCATAATCACTCTTCCCCTGTTCTTGCTTTTGTTTTTCCAGATGGATGAGGTAATTGATGACATCATCAGCATGCAGTCCAATTACGATGATATTCAGGCATACATTGACCCTATCCAGATGCCAAACACAGTAAGTAGAGCCAACCCACCAACATGGTGTGATTTCAGGAATCTTTCATTTGTATTGTCTCTTTTATACAATTGATGACGTTTGCATCAATCTGACTCCTTGTTCACCTACTTTCCAAAGATTGGAACATGTTTTAGGAAAGTTAAGCATTTTTTGGTAGGGAATTTTTCCTTATTTGAACCAGAAGTTTAAGGATAGACAGTATCATTCACACTGTAAAGCTCTTTGAAGCAAATGTGTGATTTGTATGATTTTGAGCTGTATAAAGAAAACTGGCTGGACTTGAAATGAATACTTTTGGGTAACTTATGTTTTCCTTAGAACAAACAGTGTTCCAGTAGCATGAGATGATTTGTCCAGTTAAATTCAGCTATGAATTTACCTTATTTTACGCATTTTTGAAAATGGTAAACTACAATTAGCTGACCAATTAGCAGCTCATTTTACTTGTTGTAAGGGAAATAATATTTTTAATATTCATTAATAGTCAAAATGTCTTATTAAAATAGACTTTTACATTTGATATCCACAAATTACAATGCAAAATATTTTATGCATGTTTTGTGCTGGTCCACATGGCTCATACACCTTGAATGTTTCACCTTTAAAATACCACACTACAATTCTCTGATTTTGTATTCACTGAAAATGTAGTTCAGTTCTACTTCAGGATATATTTTGAGCCCAGTCTGCCCCAAATGAGTCATAGGGTTGGATATGCAGAGTCATCAGTGCTTAGATAATGGCTTTTCGGTAGTTCCTTCGTATTTATTGTGAACATTCCTAGTTTTTCTTGCCGTTATTAGGGATGGTGATGGTGTTCCTGCAGTTGTTAGTCCTTTTAAACCACAGTGAGTGTAACGAATGTTACAATAGGCAGCTATTGTAATGTTGCTCTAAAGCTGCTTTCTTTGTTGTCTGTTCCTGCGTGTCTGCATAGAAGGCAACAGCTTATGTCTTTATGTCGTTCACCCATGCACACAAACACACACATGCAAAAGTGTGTAATTGACTTAAACACTAAACATTCCATCCCTAAACCGTGCTGGCCTAACTATTAACTGTGGGGAAGACATGTCAGACGAGGACTGTACAGTGCTTTGTGTTTGAGGAAACAAACTCAGAAAATTAACAATTAAACTGCCAGCAGTTAGAGTTCAACTTGTTTACAAGACATTTGGAGAGAGAGGGAGGTGGAGAAGGAGTGGGGGAGGAAAAAAACAGGCTGAAAGTCCAGTTAGGGGAAAGTTCACTCTTGTTTGGTGGGGAGCGGAGGTAGAAGAACGACGCGATCGGCGCTGCTGAGGTCAGTCTCCTAGGACAGGGGCAGCAGTGCCAGAGAGAGAAAAAGACAGATCACTGGCCTAGTGAGGGAACGAGTAAAGGATGAAGGAGATGAGTAAGACGTATGCCATTGTGGAAGTTATTGAAGGAGAACAGATTCAGCTGGTAAGACACTGAATTGCTGTTGTTTGTCAGAAAGTTTAATACGACTTTTGTTCGTGTTGTAGGAGTTTAGCTTTTGCTCCGAGCGAACCAAAGTTTTGATGAATGCAGAGACAGCTCTAACTCCCAGCCTCAGGTCCCTGATTATAGAATGAGCCACAGCAGGGGCGATGGGGTGGATGAATGAGGTTTTCATTTTTATAACTATTTTCTGTTTGTGCTTGTGATGGGTAGCTCTGCAGGACTGGATATAGAATTATTGCAGAATTATTGTTTGAGTGTCAGGGTTCAACGTGCAATTGGAGTGGGAATATTAGCAGGTCTCGAAATGTGCAGGCTCAGCTCATTGTGTGGTCGCCTATCTGACTCACTGCTTCACAGCTGTGTGTGTGTGTGTGTGTGTGTGTGTGTGTGTGTGTGTGTGTGTGTGTGTGTGACAGAGGGAATCTCAAACAGCTTCATGTAGCTTTATCTGATAGTATATTCTCTGTGGTTTAATCAATGTGAGTGTGAATGTGTTTGTATGTGTGTGTACTTTTGACATCACTGTGATTGATTAGATTAGGTGACTGATGATCAATGCATGTAAAACCAACACAACAAATAATAAGAGAGAAACGCAAAGCACAGATCAATATGTTGATAGTGGTGCATTTTCAGAACATATTATTGACTCTGTGCAAAGTGTTTTGGGTTAAAATACGCTGGAAACAAAACTCAGAGCCCTTTTTTCCCCAACTGACAGACCAGTGAGCAAAACTCACCTGCTAATCCTGATGGGGATTAAAGAGGCAAACTCCATGGAATTCTTGGTATTTCAAAGTTTAGTAAAAGCACCACTGAATACCAGGCACAAGCGAACAGTTCGACTCTTTAAGCGTGTGTATGTGTGTGTGTCTCTGTGTGTCTGTGTATGGATGGTTACACTGAGTCTGTCACGCTTGCTTGTTCAATTGAGTTAGATGGGTTCTTATTGGAGTGGGGCATGGTGAGAGGTGGGCTGCCTGGCCAGGACACGGGAGGTCAGTGCAGAAGCATGGAGGAGGCAGGGAATTACAATTTTATATCATCAGCAGAAAATGTGAAACAACCATAACAGAGTGGTGCATTATAATCTATCTCGATTTGGACTGTTTTGTTCGTAAAACTTACAATGGAAAGCCGTTAATATGTCAGGTTTTTCCCCCACATATTATGTTTGAGGTATTGAAAGATTTCAGCTGAAAAACACAATTCCTCTATGTTGTTGAATTTAAATATTTAAGATGTTTGTTCCCATTTCTAAATAGCTTAAAATGCTATTAACATACATCTGATACAATATAGTGTATTTAAAGAATGGCTTATGTTTTTTTCAGATATTCTTTCTGAATGGCAGAACTCTAAACCACAACTTTATAATTTCCTTCTCACTAAATATTTATACTTCATCTCTGCATTCTTTAGATCTTTTGTGCAATTTTTAACACAGCATATCATTTACATACAGACGTGAACCTGTGGAGGTCTGTGTGTGTGTGTGTGTGTGTGTGTGTGTGTGTGTGTGTATATTTTTGCCCGTGAATGTGTTTGATCTCACAGCTCACACAGTAGCCAGAAGATAACATATCTTTTCCTTTAAGTTCTTTATCTTTCAGGCCTCATTAGCAGTGCCACGTTTGCCCTCGCTTCAGGGAGTACGACACGATTGGTAACGAGGCATAAAAAAAAAGTCCATTGCCCTCAAACTATACAGTACAATTAAAAGGAAATCATGTCTTTTTAGGAGTCCATACAAAACTAAATGACAGCTGTTTTGTAACGTTCAAAGTGCAAGAGTTAGGAGACCCCTCCACAAGTGTGAGCTCAGGAGCTGGAGAAGGCAGAGGAGAGAATCAAGCCATAAAGAGAGATAAAATAAGAAAAGATAAGATGATAGTCAATCATTGCTGTGTGTTTGGCAGGCTGTTCCTAGGTGTGATATTATTGCATTATCTCCTGCTATCTAGTCTTTACAGCACCCTAAACATGAACACTGACTTTATGAAGGTACTTATAAAGGTGTATGAAGCTGTAGATGAGTAGTCGAAGAAACATAGAGAAATCATCTAGATTTAACGCCAGTTAAATGACCTGAGTTAGATTTAACATTACGTTCTGTTTTAGTTACTTCTTTGCATTCAACATCCCTTCATATTGTAGTTAAAGCCCACATAAAGCTTCACCTATATAATGTGACATCATGTTAGATTGAGGCATTGATGCCATTGTGTTGATTATATTCTTTGCAAGGTGTTTTAAGGTTTAGAAGTATCAGAAGTAGAGCGTAGCTCATTGAGCATCTGAGTGCCTTTGAGGAGTTGATTCACAACCAATCGGTTCATGGACAGCAAAGCTTTCATATGGCTTTTGTCACTCTCTAATGTGGTCTCAGATGAGACAACTGTGAGCTGACATAATGAAATGATTACATTTTTTATGTATCAAGGTAAAATCCATGTGTAGATTGTTGGTTTTCTAAATGTGTATATTTGTTGCGTGTATGTGTGTGTGTGTGCGTTCTCCCCAGCTCCCCCTGTCTAGCAGTCACCTGGATGTGTATACAGGTCCGGGGATGAAGGGACCAGCCATTGCTATGACCAGTAACTCCTGTCCTGCCAACCTGACCATCAAACGAGAACTGTCAGGTGCGGAAGTTTTGCACTTTTTAGTCACATTACGATGACTAGGAAATCATCTGGAGTCGGTCAAACTATTAAGATGTTGCTAAGTTATATGTCATTGGGTAAAACATTTGCTTCCAACCTTGTCCTGTACTTGTGGAATTTGTTGACACCACTGAAAAACTGTTTCTGTTGAGACATGGCACAGTCTCAGCCATTAGTTAATCGCTTTTTGTTATTGCAAAGATACAGAAGCCCGTGCACTGGCCAAGGAGAGGCAGAAGAAAGACAACCACAATCTGAGTAAGTCTTTCCCTCAGAATGCTCTTGACCCATATGGTGTACCAGCTTTTCTACTTTCTCATCCTAATACTGTACATGTCCTTAGAAGCACACACACAAACACACACACAGTAATCTGTCTCTTGCAAAAACTGTTTTATACAACCTTGTGCTGATTTAGCTGACATAGTGCAACTAGTGGGTGGATGGTTAACCTGGTAATTTCTGCTGTTCTGGCACAAGTGTAATTACCTGTGACTGTGTGTGTGTGTGTGTGTGTGTGTGTGGTTGTGTGCTATTGTGCCTAAACGATTGTCCCCTTTTGTCCTTTACTGTGTATATCCAGTATGCACTGATTTATACTTTTCTCACATGCGCTACAATGCCAACTCAGAATTAAACCCTTTCTGTGACACTTTTACTGTTAGGGTTGATGCTATACATACTTGTGAATTTACTTTTGTAGTTCCAAAGGCTTGTTCAGTACCGTTGGTTTCTCTGTACTATTGCCCTCACCGTGTCTTTTTCTTTGTTTCCTCCTATTTTATCTCCCCTTTGTTTCTTCTTTCCTCTTAAATAGTTGAAAGGAGGAGGAGATTTAACATCAATGATCGTATCAAAGAACTGGGCACCATGATCCCCAAAACCAATGACCTGTGAGTTGCTTTTGCTAAACTGTATTTTTTGTGTGAATAAAATATTTGAATGAAATCCGTTACTGCCAGTTACTTACCTATTGCCTTGCCTGTTTTTACTTTACTGTGTGCATAGTGATGTGCGCTGGAACAAAGGCACTATATTGCGGGCGTCTGTGGAGTACATCAAACGCATGCAGAAGGATGTTCAGAGGACCAGAGAGGTGGAGAACAACTTCAAAAGGATGGAGATGGCCAACAAACAGCTGTTGCTACGCATCCAGGTAACACACCCAAACACACATGCAGAGAAATATAGCCATAGCAAATACACTGAGACTGACAATGTTGGCCTCCGCCCACTGACTACAGGAGCTGGAGATGCAGGCTCGTCTGCATGGCCTGCCCAGCAACTCTCCCTCTGGCCTGAACCCAACTGACCTGATGGCTTCTTATATAAAACAAGAGACCAGCCCAGAGGAGAACCTTTCTCACCCCCAGGCACAAGCCCACCACCAGCATCAACACCAGCACTTACCCCAGAACCAGGCTCCGCCTCAGGCCCAGCAGCACCACTTCCTCCCACAGACCCACCTCCACCACCAGGGCCAGGCTCAGCCTCAGCCCAGGCAGCTGCCGCCGCTGCCCCAGCACATGCAGCCCCAGCCACCCATCCAGTTCCCATCTGTAGGCAGCTCTCAGCCCTTTGACTTTGCCCAATCGCTGGACTTGTGTGATGGAATATCCGGCTTCTCAGACAGCATGTCGGGGCTAGGCGACCTGGGCGGACTGGATGTCCAGGGGAGGAGAGGCGAGCTGGCCTTCCTGATGATGGACGAGCCCCTGTCCCCTATTGGAGGAGACCCTCTGCTGTCTGCGATGTCCCCTGAAGCCTCTGTCGACTCCAGCCGCAGATCCAGCTTCAGCATAGAGGATGGAGACATACTGTAGACACATGCGTACATGTGCACGCGCGCACACACACAAACACACACACACTTATGCACGTGCAGAGGTTTCAGAGAGGTTTCAGAAAAAATGTAAAAGAGCATAAAAAGTGACGGCACATCTGCACAACACAACACATTTGCTGCACATACAACAGGAAGGAATCAGCCACCAGACCCAGCACACACAAATACTGTACACATCACACAATTTGACACTGATGACACTCATTTGTGGTACTATTATCTGCTCTAACGGCACGAGCAAAAGGAGGTACACATTACTCACACGTTTGAAAATATTCTGTATATTGTAAACGTATGTGTTCGCGCGCACACACACGTGCATGTGAGATAAACGGAGCAGCTTGAAACTTTGCCCGACAGCCTGAGCCTTTACGAGGGGTGAACCAACACTGCCAGGTCAGGAGGTATATAGCAGGATTGGCCTTGCTTCCATAAAGGTGGCTCCGAATCATAATTGAACAGGGGACAAAACCAGCAGTTAATTAGATTGAAGTTATCAGATACAAGGACAACTGAGTGCATTGTCTCACTTGATAGAGGACAAGTTATTTTCTCCTTACATCAACCTCTTTTAGCAACCATAAATGATTGAATGAACGATAGCGAATAAAATGGAAATAGCTTTATGGTCTTGCATGCATAATTTATCTTAAGGGGATGCAGTCCAGTCACATCGTTCCGTTCCTCAATCTGTTATTCCACACTTTGCTTTGGCCTCTAGCAGTAGCTGTTTGGTATTTGACAAAGTGTTAGCCTGCTAAGCCGAAGTGTATTATTGAAGTGTCCACATTTTATGAAACATTTTAAAACTCACTGGATGGACAATTTACTGTAGAAGTCCTTTTAATTTATTGCACCGACTCCACTTGTAGCTGTAGTTGTTGTATCTCACAAACACGTACACATGCACACACACACTGCTGCCCCCCAGTTTCTTACATCTTTAACACTTGAAACTGACATGACCTTTCCCCCCCAGAAGACACTGTTAAGTGTGTTGACTTTGGTGAGAGAGTAGAGAAAACAGTGTGTCGTCCAAATCTGTGAGGTGTCAAAATACTCAGGTACTGTAACAGAATACACGAGCAGGATCATTTTTAAGTAGAAGCAGATGTTAACCTGAACTGTGTCAGGCTCTTAACCCCTATCAACGTGCCTTTTCATTTTTGCAGCTGCCGCTCTTCAAAGGCATGTTTTTATAGGTCAGAGGTCATGACCAGGGTTTAGACGTAATATCAACTTCAATAATGCCTGTAAATGCTTTTTGCTTCTGCACTATACCGTTGTTGCTGAAGATAAACGTTTCATTTTTCTCTCACAAATTGACTGGTACTAGAGGCCCAGGTGAAGAGAAGTTATAGCGACAGGGTTTAATACTAGAGAGAGAAAGAGGTGGTTTGTCTCAGCTGCCATCAGGAGCGCTGTAATCTTCACTGTAAAAGTGCAGCATTAGCACACACGCATGCATGCACTCACGCAGTCACTCGATTCACAAACAGGCAGAAGCTCACCTAGAACACACACACACACACACACACACACACATAATAGTGCTCACATACGTACAATGCATACAGTGAAGCCTTGAGGCTGTTTTCAAATCAGCACATTAAAAGTCTCCTGTGCTTCAGTCTGTCCCCAGATGAGTCGAGTGAAGCTTCCAGAGGTAGAGGTAGAACTCAGATCTGCTGTTCAAACGGCCACCTACTGTAAAGGTACTACTGGTGGTTTGGGCTGGCTGAGGTGGACCTGAGTTGTATCTCTGCTGAGGTAGACCTGGGGCAGACTTGGGGCGTGGCTTTGATTTGATATAGCTAATGATCAGTACCGATAAAGGTAGAAAAAAAACTTTGATGGTGGTTTTTTGTTTTTTTTTTGGATAAAAAAAAAGTGGTTGTTTCCTTTACTTATATAGTTTGTTGTTTATTTTATCTCCCAAAGCACTGGAAAGTATATTATTGTTTTGACTTTGTACATGGAAGAATTATGGAATAAGATTTATTTCAGATGTTATATGCCACTAAGCCACTTAAATGTATTTTATTTGTATTTGTTGTTTTAGTTCTGTTTCAATTTTATTCCAAAACTACCCTTTCTTCTCAGAGCCATTTTCAGTAAGCACACTATAAAGGCATTTAAGCCACCAATGTTTTATTGGAGAAGGAGCCGTTTATGAACTTCCAGATTTCTACTGACTTTAGAGAGATAAAGAGATTCTGTACATTTTTGATGCCATTTTTATATGATTGGGATTTTATTTTTCTCTTTGTTTTAACTTTGAAATTTGGAGCCAGACATAGATGAAAGGTGATTCTTTGATTTGATTGACGTCACATTGCTCATTTTATGAATGTAAGCTTTACCAGTGGTTCTGGTCAGACTGAAGCAGGTCGACATTTTCGCCATGCCTCCTCCCTCCCTGACTTTGGTTTCCATGGAGACTGGAAGACGACTGACTTCACATAAACTCTGAGCCGAGGAGTGGTGGTTGCCATGGCGTCGTAGCACTGACTCTGTGTTTGTCTCTGTCTGTCTGCCAGTGTTATGCCTTTTCCCTATCAGCCACAGTTCGACTGTTGTACTGTCACCCAGCCAACACTCCAAAGAGCTGCTCAGGCCTCCTCTACTCTTCCACTAGAGGGTGCTCTGCAGAGCAAACTACACAGGGAAAAGTGGTTATGATTTTATTGAGAATATAAAATGTTTTACCAGAATCCATTGACTGGCTTTAAGTGTTTTTTTTTATTGCTATGATGTGAGAAATGTTTGTGTGTGTGTGTGTGTGTGTGTGTGTGTGTGTGTGTGTGTGTGTGTGTGTGTGTGTGTGTGTGTGTGTACTTATATTAATTGTGTGGAGACTCTGCTTCTGTTTGGGTACAAAAATCTGGTCCCTATGAGGTCAAAGTCTTCCTCCACTCAAAAATGTGTTTTGGTTCTTGTTACTTCTTGGATTTCTGACCCTCACGTTGCAGAACGATTAATGTGCAGAGTGGAGACACTAGAGGGCCGTTTTCACATTCATCTGCCGAATGGGAAAGTTTCTCTGTTCACCTTAAATCTCAGTTCAAGACGAGTACATATGAGCTGATTTTGTGACATCACAACTAGCATCTCGCAGATTATTATTCCAAGCAGAATATTCTGATATGCATGAAAACATGCCCGTCTCATCTTTAACAATTTACTGGACCATGGTTTACAACATGTTCAGGTTTGTGCATGTTTCCCTGGAATGAATGTCAATACAGTGTCCTCCTAAGTGAAGTTAGTTTAAACTGATTTTACAATGAAATTTGGTGAATTAGTGCATACGCATCTAAATAAATTCTATATGCACCTTCTGTACTTAGAAATAAATCCAAATATAAATAAATAAACAGTGACAGTGTTGTTAAATAATTGATATGTACTTCCATTAGTCAAATGTAAGACAGTGAGTATAACTAAATAGATTTCTCCGTGCATAAAATGTTTGTTAGTGTTTGTGTCTCACTGTCTACATGTTTGGCTTGTGTGGGTGAAGACAGATGAGATAAACCCGCTAAATGTTGTTCTATCGTGTGTCCACCAGGGAGCACCAGAGATCTATCCTGTAGAAGTCCCAGTGTCTCCTTCAACTCTGCTGTGATATTACCGTCACAGCAGTCACAGAAAGGACTGAGCCACCGTGCAATTAACCTCTTAAATACTACTTAAGGACCCAATCTCATTTTTGCTTGTTCACAAATGGCAAGCAGAGTTGAGTGATGCTCAGTATGTTTTTTTTTTTTATCTTTTGTGTGCAACATTTGGGGATATTGATTGCATTTTTTCACACCATTTAAAAAAAATAAATTCCATCATAGCAGGACCGCATTCCCGGTACACACATTAACAAGACAACATGAAGCTTTTGACGAATGAAATTTATTGCCAATTTGGTAAAATCACCCAATTTCCTCATAAGGGGGTGGCCTTCACATTTCACATGCCTCCTTTTTTGGCCCCTTTTCTCTTCTTTTCCATCATCTCCTGATGTATTAGTCCAGGGCTGCTTCAGGATGATCCATAAACCATTTAACAGCCTTTTTTAAAGTTAAATCGGGGTAATCTTATTCCTCAACCGCACGCACGCACACACACACACACTCTGACTGATGCCGCAGAGCATGTTAAAGTGTAGTGGTGGTGTCTGCAGCTCATCCACAGGCCCATTCTCCCGGGTCTTTATGATGCTAATGTACTCCCCAGTCTAATAAATCCCTGTAGAGCTGCAAAGAGTAGATCTTATGGCTCACTCCGATCACCACCTTTTCGCCCATCTCCCCCCAACACACATACACGCACTGCTATTACCGCAGTAGAAGTGCCTGCCTTGCACTTCCACAGATACTTGGGTGGCTGTTTAGTAAGAGGGAGAGAGGCAAAGGGTTGAGACAAATCAAACATGAAGGTGTAATTTAAGAGATGTTGGCACGGGGACGCAGAGTTCGGCCCTGGCACAGAGTGCTGGGAGTGCAGTGAGGGGAGACACGCTGAGAAACACTCATCACCTCTTTTTCTGACGGTTGGGCCTCTTGAAGTGGGTTTGGCACAGCACCTTGAGCACCACAGTGCCCTGCAGAGGGGCGAGGAAGAGGGGGAAGTAAAATAATCACAGAGGTTTTTTTAATGTTCAACAAGCAGTGAACAAGGAGCTCCATTCAGAGCTGAGGATGGATCCTCTGTCGGAGCGGGGAGAAATGAAGCTTCATTCTCTCCTCCAACCAATCCTTTTCATCCCTCCCACTCCTCACCCCAACTTCTCCCTTTACCTGCCCCCCCCCCCATCCTCCATAGTCTTCTTCTGGCCGCTGGGCTCGGTGTGTGTGTGTGTGTGTGTGTATGACTCCTCCCTCCCTCCCATGGGAGCAGTGTGTCACTCAGCTTGAAGCCCACGAAAGAGAGGTGAAAGGGGGCTGATTGAGCTAATTTAGCCCCTGGATGTGAGAGCAGGAAAGGCCTCACCCTCTGCTAATAGACAGACATCAAAATGGAGATGAGGGGGTGGGGGCTGGGGAGAAGAGACAAGGGAGGGGGGACCATAAAACTGAGAAGACTTTTTGATGGATTTATCTCTTTTTGTCCGAGGGGATGTGGAGAAAACTTTTATGAACACTGAGTGACATTGTGAAGTTGGTAAAGGTTTATGTGTGTTGCCTTGAATTAAAACCTGCTGATATTACTTATTGATCCATCCTCCTCCATTAAGATACCGTCAATCACAGTCTGCTTTATGATCTCTTCTGCCCGGGCCACTCATCGTACATTCTTTCTGACAGGCAGACTGGAAGTCACACCAAAAATACTGGCTTTTACCACATGGATGGAGATTGGAGACACTTTTTATAGCCTATATGCATACATACTCCTGTAGGGCCTGATGGCCCACTATCAAAAAGCCTCTAATGAAGATGGCACGATGACACAACATTGACTTTAGCTTCATAATTCATCAGCACTGCAGATTTATGTTTTTTTAAAGTTTTGGGGGCACCTCTGAAACTCGGATGCCTCTTTATTTCTCAAATCTGTTTCTTTTTTATTTTATTTCTTTAAATATATTATACATTTCTTTAAAGATTTTGGCTGTACACAGTGTGTAAAGTTGCGTACATGGGTTTCCAGTATACAACTATTCTAATTTGATTTATATTGGATCTCAGTTAAGCGTTAAAAAGGGTTGAATTAGGGCTGTCACACATTGTAAAAGTGACACCCCTCTAAATGGTCAAACTGAGAGCTCACAAACACCCATCACACAGACAAGAAGGCGACCACTCCTTCCTTTCTCTTTCCCTCACATTCCCCCACTAACTAACTCGGTCTCGACACTGTCGACACGCACCTCCTGTCCTTCTTCATTCCCACATCTCATGCCCCTCTTTATTCCGCCGCACCATTGTCCATCTTCCTCTACATATTTAATACTCTCCGCTGACTCCCCTCAACCCCTCGTGGCTATTCCTGAAAGAAAAGGAGCTCAAATTGGCTGGAGAAATGAATAATGTCCCTGCCATTAACAGTGGCATGGAAGGATCAGTCTTTTCATGTGTGTGGAGGTGAAGAGATGAGTTGGAGGAGAGGGTGGTGGTGGGGTGGGCTGTGGTCTTTATGGTTCTTTCTAACTTTTGCTCAGACTGCAGCTGAAGAAGAAGCAGAAGAGAGAGGAGAGACCTGTATGGAGCTTTTCTGTATGTAGCCTGCAGAGGGTAAGATAAGTGTATGGTGGTGGTAGTTTGTGTGTGTGCATTCATGTGAACTGAGAGTCACTGATCGCAAGTTCAGTTTAAAATATAAAAAACAAATCTATGATAAAACAGTTGAGTCTGTGACTTTTGGTTCTTTTGATACAGGCATAAAGAAGTAGATTTTGAAAAAGCTATAATTAAGATTTTCCCCCAACATAATGAAATATAATTTAGAAATCATTTAAGCCTCTTTATTGATGAAATTCAATTTTGTGCAAAAATGAAGTCCATGTATCCTGAGTTCTTACAGTAATTTCTCCCCAGATGCCATAAAAGAGTGTCTTTCCCTCTAGATGGCCAGTAGGGGGAGTTAGTGGTCCACATGACAGTCCCGCACAGTTAAGACAAACAAGGCCCGACTGACATTTCTCAACACTGAAAATGAATACGTTGTTTGGAATTGCAGTATATGTCATCCACTGACAGAGAGAGCGTCTGGTGCAACCTCTGTAAAATTAAGACATGGTGTCATCTCTAAACTTCACCGGCAGGCTGCCCGTGAACATAATAGGCAAGCTGTTGTTCGGCTGTTTGAATGATCAAAGATGGAACACAAACACTGTAACATCTCTTAGTTATGTGGGTTGGTTGGAGAGGCGCTAAATTAAGCTTATCATTATTAAGATAAATAATGCGTCTGACACAGAATTTGTCACATTTTGAAGGTTAACCACTCCATCCATTTCTCTGGCAGTTGATGGAGTGGCTATGAGAGTGATGAATCCTGCATCATGTCTTCACTGCATTTTTTTCAGACCAGGGATATATCTTGAGCGGGACCTCGAATGATGGACAATGTCATCGTCCTTGACAACCGAAAAACCGTGAAGATTACTGACTAACTAATGGTGTGGTGCGCAGGATTCATTCTAACCTAAGCTCCTGAGATCTGTTTGTTCTTTTGCTGTGTTTGTTTCTCTATCTGCCAATCCATCCATCCAGCCATCCACTCATCCATTCATCCATCCATCTTGCAAATCCTCTTCCATTTTCGTCTGGTGTTGTTGTGAGCGAGAACCTGTTTTGCTGAACTTAAAATCTGAAGGTCGCAAAGATTTGACTTTTTCTTCCCCATACCTCCCTGAAAAGCAGCATAGATTATACAGCCTACAGCTGTTATCACATTTATGCCCTGCTTCAAGCTTTTTTTTATTCTCATCCTCTCGTCTCCCGCCTTTCAGAGACCTGAAGATAACGGCACGCCACATGACGCCATTGTCCTCCTTCTCTCTCTTTCTCGTAGGTGGAGATTTAAAGTTCTGTTTTAAAACTGCCACAGTTCCAATCCTACTTAACCCCCCCCTCCTCCTCTTGTCTCCCCCCTTCCTCCTGAGTATACTACCTAACCCTTCTGAACTTCAGTCAGAGTTACTGAAGACCCGGAGTACACTGGGGACTCAGCTACACCGCTGAGAGAGAGACAGAGATAGACAGAGACTTAGCTGCCTGCTATTCTACCACTCTCTCCGGTAATAAGAAAAGTTTCTGTTCTTTTCTGTGTTACAGCAGGGAGATAAAACTAGGGATCACTCACATGCACTTTTGCACACATGCACACACACACACACACATATATATATATGTGGCTCTGTAACACACTTACACTCATGATCTTGGAAATGCACACTTCAAAGCATGCATTTAGATGTACACAAATCTAGGAAGACACAAAATGGAGGCACAATATAGAGACAAACTTGTGCTCTCACACACACACACACACATGCGCACATAAGCTTCATCCTTGCATATGAAGCTTTCTGACTCTTTGGCACAAACTCGCATGCACAACAAAGACAACCAAAAGGCAAGAGATGAGAAAAAGAAACAAGTTTAGGCTGTAAGCGGCTCAAAAACCTGATTCGAATTAGAGGGCGATTTCCACAAAGGTCAATGTATTCAGCTGATATCCTAAGAGGGAGGAAATTTAATACCCCTTTTTGGTTGAATTAATTAATTATAATATTAGGCTAGCTCTAGGGGCCCTTTTCTTCAGTGATTAAGTGAGCACATATCTTTAAAAGACTGTGTTGGTCTCTGGGGCCCTGGGCTTCTGAACCTTGGGGTGAAACAGAGAGAGATGTATTATACATGAGAGGACAGAGAAACACAGACCCGTCTGCTCACCTGCACGGCAAGACACACCATGTTCCTTATTTAGACCTTCAATAGCACTTGTCTTTCTTTGCAGTGTCGCTTCTCTATCGCCCCCGTGCCCTCCTCTGGTCCCCTCAGTGTTCAGCTCAGTGGGGTTTAAGTTTGAATGTCTTCAAGAACAGATTAGTGCTTAGCCGTTCCTGGTCGGCATCTCTGTGTGTACATTTGGACAAATTGCCAGTGTGGACAAAGTATTCAGTTAAAGACAGAAAAGAGACACTACAATATAAAAATACTTTATTATATATATAAAAAATGGTCCCATTCAGAGTGCTAAATTATTCATGCATTAACATTTAAACAGCATTTTAATGTTGCAGGTCATCCAGGTGATGCTAAGATTAAATACATACTGCTGGGTATATATATTTTAAATCTTATTTCTCTATATCTTCATTTTTAGTGTGCATCAGTGCCAAATCGTGTTACTGTTTGTTCTTATTAATTGTATTAGTCAGTCACCTGTAACGTTCTTTCAACTGATCTAACCTGTATGAAATACAGATAAAGTTTTATTAGCAATTGAACAAATCTTATTTTTTCATACTAATTTTGTATTTTGCATCTAAAACCATTACG
Source organism: Nannoperca australis (assembly GCA_036023655.1). NCBI lineage: Eukaryota > Metazoa > Chordata > Actinopteri > Centrarchiformes > Percichthyidae > Nannoperca > Nannoperca australis. Next base: position 4,447 of record JAVQJD010009821.1, on the reverse strand, counting down.
TAACTACAGCTTTAAGACACATGTAACATAATTTACCTGTACGAAAAAGGTCCTATGCAAAAATAGTTTGATTTGTTTATTTGATTAAACGCATCATATTTTCTTGAATTGTTGATCATATATCTTTCATCAAAAATCATTTTGTAACTACAGACTTAAGATAAATATAGTGAAGTAAAAAGTACAAATAAATGACCTCTGAAAGAGTAAAAACATGAAACTGCACATTATATAAATACTCAAACAACGTACCAGTAAGATTTTACTGAAGTACCGTTCAATAATCTTACTTAGTTACTTTCTACCTCTGAAAAAATGTGTTTTTGGACACGTGTGTGTGCATGTACAGTAGGTGTCTCCCTGAACGTGTGCTAACCCCTATGCTGACCCAGCGAGGAGCCTCCGGGCTGTTAATCACGTCGAACCTGTGTGGGTGAGGGACAGGTCTTTGACATCACGTCTAAATCATGGTTACTTAATGGCGGTTACACTTTCCAATAGAGGATGATGATGGAGACAAAGAGGAAGGGCAGTGACGAAAAGAAGGTGATGACGGGGTGGCAGAGAAAATTATGGGATGCTGCTACAGGGGTGAACTTATAAGTGCATGTGTGTGTGTGTGTGTGTGTGTATTGTGTATTGTTACAAATACATGTGGATTAGAGTGATTCTGGGTGTCTGCATACTGCATCCCCCTCCATACAAAGGTGTTGTGGTGCAAAGTTGACGAGTGCTTGTAACTAATACCCTCCTTCCTCAGTACACACACACACACACACACACACACAGAAAACCGTAGGCATCCTGCCCCCACTGCCTGACCCCACTAAACATTCAGGTACAATTAATTATTCCTTCCTGATCTAACGAACGCAGTGCACTGATTGGACACCCTGAGGGTGCAAGGGCACTATTTTAAAAACACTTTCTGGTCATGAATTTTAATCACTTCAAATGTATTGATAAATTATTAATTAAGTGACTTTAAGTGATGCCAGGTGGGCATAATTTCAGGAGTAGTAAAATGCTTTTGGGGGTGAAGTGCTGTGATGTGAAAGCGGAGCAAAGGAGCTTGTTATTTTTCTCTTAAAGCAGCTGTTTTATTTAAAAGGGATTTCTCACAAAGTGTTCAACAGTCTACGGGGCTTATTTGGTCAGGCAGAAAGGATCCGCCATTTTGCAAAAATTAAGGCCATTTTTCAATCTTTGTTTTATTCCAGCTGCAGGGCTCCAGTAGTAGTAGTACTGTAATAGTCTTCACTGAATCAGATTTTTTGCTGGCTTGAAAATAGTCTGTGTGGTTAGTGTGGCCTCAATCTTTAAGGGTTAACTCTGTAATCTTTTTTGGAAAGAAAATACCAACATCAGCACTTTCATGTATCTGAAGTTTTGTAAGAACATACAGCTGTGGTTTTTCTTTTCTTTTTTTGGGGGGGGGGCGTTGACATCCAGCATAATTTCCTCATAACACTGCTAATATTAGGCTAATGTTCAAAAACTGAGACTGAATATGTACATGACTCCTGCTGGCACCCGGCAGGTTCGGAGTAAAAATACAGTATGCTTAAGTGTGGGTTCCAGTGTGTCTTTTTCGCTGTTCTATAGGTTAACCTGCCGAACAAGACCCGAGCGGGAACAGCGCAAATTACAAATTACCTCCCTTATTAGGCCTGACCCCAAATTTCCTTTCATGAATATTCATTATGGTGGCCGCTCGGCGCGCCAAGAAATGAATTTGCCCTCTCCTCGGAGTGGACTGTGAATAAGGAATGATTAATGGAATTCTGCGTGGTATGAATCCATCATTCCTAGGATGGAGGCTGGCCTGGTAATAAGGATCCAATTAGAGCAACAGTGGGTGGGACACAGCAGGAACCATGGCAAGACAGACCCTAACACCTATGCACACTCACACACACACACACACACACACACACACACACAACCACACTTACAAACCCACTAACACACTCACTGTTTGCATTTTTTATCTCAAAATTTCATTACAAGAAATTAAGTACAAATGTACAAATTTACTTGCAAGCATAGAGCTAACTTTTTCTAGCATCTCCCTCTCTTTGCTCTCCTTTTTCCTCTCTTGTCCTGCAGAAGAGTTTTGTGGCACCGCGCGGCTGCCCCTCCACCTCTTTCTCCCAGTACACCTCTCCTCTCAGCAGGGCTGCTTTAGCTCCACCTAACCCTAACCTCCACCTTTCCTGGTTAATTTCATGTTCCGGTGCGTCCTGAGACAGCTCATCCTGCTGCCAAATATTTGTGTTGGGAGACCAGCTAATCTGGAGCTGGGTACATGCTCCTATCCACATGTGCACACACACACACACACACACACACACACACTAGCACATGGTTATCAGTGCACACGTTGGTTTTGGTGTGCTGGTGAGTGTATTTGTGCATGTGAATGATTGTGGAGCTGCTGATACCAGTGTGTGTCTTCTACCCTCTTGACCAGCGTATCGACCTATTTGGCCACGTTACAGAAGATTAACGGCACAGCCATGTTTACTGCTGAAGTGCAACTGCTGTGTTTACAGATGAATGGATGAATGAAGAGATGAAGGGATGAACTCATTGAAATGAAGAGATTCCCAGTTCCTGTCTATCTTTCAAAAACTGTCTGAGTTAGCGCTCACTTACGTGGGGTTTGTGTAAGAGTACTGTGTGAATGGAATTTATTGTTCTGCTAAGTCCATCTTAATTGAAAATAACCCATGTTTCACCTGTGGCCAATGTAAATTCCACTTCCTAGAACATCTTTATTGTCCCTTCATCTATTTTCCTGTGTCCTCTCTCCTCTCCCTGGCTTTAATGAGGTGTTCTGTTCCTCTGCCTCATAAACTAAAACCTTTTAGATGAATTACACCTCCTTAAGATTCATCTCCAGCACCGTGGCTTCTTTTCCCCTTTTATGATTGTATTTAATCCACATCACATCTTTATTCAGAACAAATACCCCCGTATGACACCTCACAGAGCGCAGGCGGGGAGGAGGAATGTTTCGGCGAAGGTAGAGAGACATGGAGATGTGCCAGCCGGCTCTCTGATGATATCCTTGATAAGAATTTTAGCTAATTACTGACTGCTGCCTCTGAATGCAGCTTCAGTGAAGAGAAAGCCAATGAACCTGCCTGCTAGCTCAATAGAGAGGCAGCAAGAAAAAAGAAAGGGGACGCGGCTGTTGAAAGAGAGACAGATTAACATTTGTTCTTTTACATGCCTCCCTCTGCCACACACACAATAACTTTGCTTATACTAATTAACAATTAGCAAAGACTGGTTGGCTAATTGTGTTATTGCTCCTAATCAAGAGGCTAATTACCAGAATGTCAATTTAGATTTAATTACTAAGTGCTTTGTTAATTCCCACTGAGCATAAGTTACCCTTTCTCTCTCTCTTTCTCTCCCCACCTCTCTTTCTCTCTTTCTCCCTTCCTTTTCCCCTCGTTCCATGTGGAACCTTTGGTGTGTTCTGAGGTCCTGTGTTAGGATTCGGGGGAGTGGGTAAATACAGAGATAAATGAGGCAAGGTGTTTGAGCAGGGGGACCAAGAGGCAGAGACATTAATGAACAGCTTTTACCGCCAGGCCTCCAATTAGCCAACTCTCTCCCGCCAACATCACAGAGAGGAGAGATCCTCTAAGATCCACTCAGCAAGTCCCCCCTCCCCCCCCCACCCACCACCACCACCACTATCACACTTCCCCACCTCCCACCAGCCCTTCACAGCTGTCCCTCGCTCTCTACACACATTCACTGCAGTGAACCACAACAAGCAGGACTAAAAGCAGCTGCACCCAAACAATGTATTTATAACCAATTTCACATATTATTTTTTGAGCTTATAGGCTTTGATTTGTTGTTCAGCTAGCCGGATCCCTTATTGAGATAAGTAAAGTGAAATATGATTGTTCTATTGTAGTAAAATTTATATTGCTTAGATATAACTTTGCAATGGCAACAATAATGATCATCATTGTCATCATCATTATAATCATCAGTTGAGCAAGAACAAGAAAAGGGTTACAAAGTGCTGTAAATATCATATAATAATAATAATAATAATAATAATAATAAGACAAACTATTATTTAAATAATTATTTCTATTCTTTATTTTTTAAATAATTATTTATTTAAATAAAGACAGCCGGCAAATGATTGGTCTTGATTTTGTGATTTTAATTTAGTTATCTCAATATCGCCCTTTTCCACCTTCTTTTAATTCCTCTCCTAATAAGTACATCACTAACTTTCATAGTTATAGTAATAATAACGGTGCAATTACTATTTAAGTAGTTCTTGTTTTTATTTTTGTGTGGTTTTTGTTAAAAAAATTCTTAAATCATTTAAAAATAGATTTCTAAAGAGACTACTACTACTACTACGGCTAATAATAATAATAATAATAACGACAGTAATTATTCTTAT
>JAVQJD010009820.1:0-10584 GCA_036023655.1 Nannoperca australis | reverse complement strand
CCACTCTTCAGAGGCTCCAGTGGCGCAATCGGTCAGCGCGCGGTACTTATAAGACAGTGACCTGCAGAGCGATGCCGAGGTTGTGAGTTCGAGCCTCACCTGGAGCAGAGAACTTTTAACCTGTCAAGCATAATATAAACAGCCGTAGAAATGGTTAAGATTGCTCAGCATGAACATACAGACAGCTCTGGAGCTTGTTACACACGTTTATTCACCTGCATCTAAAAGTCAAGAAAAAGTCAGTGTTGATGGTGTCACTCTTACTTGTGATGCAGTTACTTGGAGAAGATGCTGAGTTGCACTCATTTCCCTCCGCGCTGTATCCGTCTGAGCCCACACCATGCCGAGTCAATTTTGGTTTTTGGCTTTTGACAGTTGGATTGTTGGATCGAGCCCATTTCCTTTGTCTGTGTTGTCCAGCTGGCAGGCGTAGGGGGAGCTAGCGAGCATGGATGAGCCGGGAAGCAGGAGCAGCAGCCTGCAGAGGAAAAAGCCGCCATGGCTCAAACTGGACATCCCCACCATCCAGCTGACGCCGGACGACACGCCCACACTCAACCAGGTAAAAATGCAAGAGTCAAAATAGTAGAACAGCATTCTGAATAGCAGTTTAGACAAGTAGAGGAACTACTAGAACTGTAAAATCTCACTGTCTTCTTCAGCAGACTGAGTTTTCTCACATCACCTGATAATAACATACTGTTAGACTTTCACAGAGTTACTTGTTTTACTTATTTCACATTCACATACTAAGGCACAGAGGGCATCATCAGTTTGTGTGTGTGTGTGTGTGTGTGTGTGTGTGTGTGTGTTACAGCCGGTAAAGCGCCTGCGCAGTGTCAGCGTGCCCGGGGAAAACCCTCAGACCTGCATTGCTGCCTTGGAAACGTCCAACAACTACCTCAGAGCTCCTCTGGAGAGATTTCCCTCCTTCACACAGTCCATCAAGAGGTTAGACACACACACACACACACACAGATAGAGACACATTCATAAGAGGTTCTCTTCTTTCTTCTCTGCTGATTTTCTCCAGCTGCTAATTTCCTGTCTTCTAATTCTAAACTGTTCTGCACTAATAAATCTTTAACAAAACTAAATTAAGCTGCAGCCTCCTTTCTGATTTAACACAAATTAATCTTGCTCTCTTTTCCTCTCTCTTGTCCTCCCTGTTCTTTGATTTTGCCTTATTTACGGCCTGCTTTCCCCCACTGCCTCCCCGTCCTCTTCTCTACATGCTGCAATGTGCGTAAAGTGAGAAAAGGGTGCGCTTTGAGCGGGTCAACACAGTTCCCCCAAAGGGCCAGAGGGGCCCCAGGAGGGTGTCAACCCTCAGAAGGCGGTCGTGCATCCCCAAAATACTGAACCGACGGCGTTCATCGATACCCAAACAGATCATCAGGTACAGGAGAGGCGGAGGAGGGAGGGAGGGAGGTGATAACAGAAGTTTGAAGGTGTCCTGTTTTGGTGGACCTGTCACAGATGCTTTAACCTGCAGGTTTAACGAAGAAACGAAACATAACAATGGACTATCTGATGATACCCAAACACACTGTTCCTTACAACACTCTTCCCCCCCTTGATGTATGAGTTGATGTACTTTTGCACAAAAGTCCTATCAGCCAGCCAGCAATCTCTTTGTGGCACAGATGTGACGCTTTGAACAATGTGACACGTGAAGGCTGCACACAAGCTCCAACACACACGGTGTGTCAGTATCGGTTCAGGTGGGATAGAGGGCCACATGGTTTGAGGCAGACAAAATAATACAATTACTCATAGAGTCTATCTATGTGCCTCGCGCAGCATGTGGGCCACATCAAAGCGGCCCCTCTCACAGCACCGAAATTGAATGTAAATGTTTGAACACTGAGCCAAGACTAAAACCTTGAGACGCTGTCTTCAAAGGAGCGTCTTAATGTCTCAAGTTTATCAAGCCGAGGTTTGCTAGCCTTGTATGTGTATGTGAGAGAGAAACTGAATTAATGTGTTTCATGTTTATGAGAGAATTGATGAGATTGCTAGGAAGTTTGTGTGTGTGTGTGTGTGTGTGTGTGTGTGTGTGTTTGTGCGTGTGTGTGTGTGTGTACATGACATGCTGGAGGTTAGCTGAGGTAGCTCCTCCTCAGAAGAGTGCGTAAATACAGGATAAATATTTACTATTCAAACAAAGTGTATGTCAGTGTGTGATTTGCTGCAAACCTCTGGCTTGTAGAGTAACTGGGAGGAAACCCTAATGTTTGTTGATCTGCCGGACAACAGAAAAAAGCTCTTCATGAGTCATTTTTCACGTTAAGGAGCCATTCATTTTGACGGATCAGGCCACAGAGTTACACAGATCATCATTTCGTAATGATAGGTGTTTAGATTGAGCTTCACGCGCTCAACTGGACTCCTTTTAACTGCTGACACAAAGCAAGGTGGGGTGCTGCAAAGCAAGGTGGGGTTCAAGCCAGACCTTTGTGGTACTGCAACTCTGTATGAGTGTGTGTATGTGTGTCATGTTCAGACATGTCCCAGTGCCCTCCCTCCATCTCTCCTCCCTCCTAATGTGTATGATGTCCTGTCTTTCTTCTCTCCCTCCTTCTAATCTCCCGTTTCCTGTGGAGTGCTGGTGTTTACAGACACTCAATGCAAACCCAGGCAGAGAGAGAGAGAGAGAGAGAAGGGACCTTATTGATAGAGATCGTTGGGGCTCCAGAAGGGGGGTGAGGGGGGATATTCAGTTTGACAAGGACCAGAGCCGCTGTCTTTTTTGCCCAGTAGGTCACATCCTATTACACAAACTCTCGAGGAGGGATACTGGGAGGCCTGCCAGACACTGACACATTCGCTCTCTCTCTCACACACACACACACACACGTATGGAAACTTGTGTTGTGTGCTGGTGACACAAGGTCAGAAAATTTAAGATCCTCCCGCTCATCAGCGTGCTGAATGACCGAGTCCAGCTGGTGGGAGACTGGGAGGTCCTCCGTGGATCTCTTTACATCAGGGCGTTCGTTATAGAGATCAGAATCCTGTCCCTCCGAGGAAATTGGCACCAGCTTTTCCTATAACCTTTGATTAACCAGGAGCTCACTGAGCGGGACGCGGACGTTACACGGAGTCTGGACACTCTGTGATCATCCTCCCGTTGCGTAACAGCGAGGGTTACGGAGGATCAGTTTGCATTCATCTGGTCAGGTTTAATACTGGCCAGGGGGTAAGCGAGGAGAGTGTATTAGTGATGCTGGTGATGGAGGCTGCGCAACTCCACAGTCCCTGCCCCACTCAGGTATGACCCAGACCCTGAACCCCTCCTGGAGCTCTCTGGACAGGTGAGTGCTGTGGATCACATATCTTGATCTGAGTCAACTTGAGTGAGGGGGGGGGGATCATTATTGTGAAGGGATTATAGTCTTTTTCAAATAAAATATAAGATTTAAGATGAGACTGGCAGCTCATATTTTAATGCAGCCAGCAGTTTCTTAGCTTAGTTTTGATAAAGAGTGGAAAATAAATAGAAAGTAAAATGGAAGTACATAAAATGTGTATTTCAGTATAGCACATAAACTGTCTCAAAGTGCGCCAGTGTCTTATTTTAGCCTAAATTCACCACTAGCCAATATTTCATTTTGGATAATTATTGTGCCGCTCAGGCTGTGAAACAGCATTTAGATCACCATGACAATAAAAGTTATCTTAGCCTTAATTTAGAGCAGGGTGACCATCCACACCTATTCCGTGATTTGGGAACGTGACATGTCTGCCCTTAACATCAGTGACCTCTGGAAAGAATAAAAAAAAGGAAGAATGTTTTCGCAGGTTATTGTTTGTTGGCTGATTCACTCATAAAAAGGAAAGTAACACAAAAAAAACTCTCCTTGATGGATTCAGCCATCCAGAGAACTCTATTTGTTCAGACTGAGCATTTCCTTAGATTGCACTAAGATTTGTCCCTTGGCCGTTTCTCCCTGATGAAACGAATGCCGTCTAAGCGAATATGACCTGCTTACTCGCTTACCTATACAAACACACACAAACAAATGTCATCGGTTTGGAAACAGGCCTTCATTTCTTATTGTGGGCGTGTGTTTTCATCGTTTTACCATCAATAGCGGATGTTGTGTTAATCTTGATTGTTTTTACTGTAACTTCACTGTAAAGTGTTATTACTCAAATATTTTCACATTATGACCCGTCTCCTCCTCCCTCTCTCTGTCTCTGTTTACATGTCCCGCTCAGAGACGCCGAGTCCTTCTGCTTTCCCAAACCTGTACTCTTTCTGAAACATTCCTATCTGGAGGTACAATCAGGACCGCGCCACCCCCTCCCGGCCCCATGCGCAGCCTTAAAAGGCTTCCCCAGCTGGCGTCTTTCTTGATGACGAGGCCTGAGTGTTTATTACTGAGTGTTCTGCTCTCCAAACAGTCTCCCCCCCCCCCATCCCAGTGGGGCCTCCCCCTCCTGAACACGTAGCCTGGCAGTGGGACATGGAAAAAGGGACCTGGGTGCACACACCGAACGCGCATTTATTGAGTTTAAATAAGAAACACACACAAACACACGCAGCCGAGTCAGGCCATGAGCTGCATGACTATCGGGCAACATCTGCTTCTTTACTGCTGACTGAACAGAGGGCAGTGGGTCGTGAAAGGATCAAGACAGTGGTTTTCATTCAGCCTCTCTCCGCTGGGTGGGCAGTCCATGCAATCAAACATGCACACATACGCAGGGAAAGAGAACGATAGAGAAAAAAGAAAAATACTACTAGGGAGCTGAATTTATGAGGATTTGTTGGTCTGATATGTTGACATGTTGTGCAAGAGATCTGCTGCAGCCTGATCATAATGCCTCTACAGATGCTTTCCCATATTTGATCTTAATGTTTTCATCATCTAATTGCTTCACCTCCATCCCGGTGAGGTTGAAGCTGAATTGTGCATGAAATAAATCTAATTTTCTCTGTCTCTAAGTTAAATGTATTTTATCTCTTTCCACTCACCCTGCATGCCCCACAGTCTTTTTGTGTTTTAGTCTCAACTTTCTGTTGCTCAATATTCTGTTCTGTTATTTTTTATTGATTATATTAAACTACGCATTTTTGGTTCTATTTCGTATTGATGGTACCAAACAAAGAAAGGTTCCATATTTAACAATTGGGAAACCAGATGTCTTTTTACATGTATGCTTCTCTTCATCAGTATAGACGAGAAAGCAATCAACAAATGAACCAATTAACCCGTCAATTAAATCCCAACAACCAGCTGCAATCAATCAATTAATCAGCATATTGTTGTGCCTATCAGGAGGGGTGTACAGCTCAATCTGCCACTGAAAGCTACTCAGTGTGTGCCAGGATTTTCTTAAGGCTAAAGCCGCTTATGGACAGCCTCAGCTGTACTTTGTGTTTTGTGCTAATTAGCAAATGTTTGCATGCTAATGCTAAAGTAAGATGTTTACATTATAATCATTATACCAGGTCAGCATCAGCATGCCATTGTGAGCAGGTTATCATGCTGAAATTAGCATGACTGTACACTCTTAGTCTTTTACATACTTCCAAAATTACTAATATCTTTATTTTAAGTTAAATGACATTTCTAATTTCTCTGGTACCACTCTTAAATCAAACAAATATATTGAATATTTCATTTTACTAACCAGAGTGCGTCCTCTCCGCAGGGGTACTGCTGACTGGTTTGGGGTGAGCAAAGACAGCGACAGCACCCAGCGATGGAGGAGGAAGAGCCTGCAGCACTGCAGCCACCTGTACGGGGGTCTGAAGCTGCAGGTGATGAGGGAGATGGAGCTACACAGCCAGGACAACCTCTCCCTGGCCAGCACTGAGACCCCTCCTCCCCTCTACCTCCCACCCCACCACCCCAGTCACCACCACTATGGCATGCAGAGGGTAGGACAGTGCCTGGGGCACTTAGAGGGATGGAGGAATAGATGGGACAATGATTCACCTTTTCCTCCATCACATTTTCTCCCTCACTCTTTCACTCTTTATTTCCCATTAGATTGCTTGCTTTACCTCTTTGCTTGGTCATCTTGCCTAGGGTTCATTTGATGGCTTTTTGAAGGGATGAAACTAAACTCACAATGCTGCTTTGCAGGCAGTACAACTACTGTCGTTAGCATTAACGATAAAAGAAGTATCAATACATGATACTTTCTGTAATCTGACTAAAATGTTGCAGAAAATGATTATTTAACAGCAATTTCTTTATAGATACAACCCCAAAAATAACTTTTATGCAAGGTAGCCAGCAAGCTAGCTGTTTTTAGATGTGTGTATCCCTGCTGTTCACTATTCTGTCGCTCTGTGTTTACTGTTGTGTGCCGCTTGACAGTCGAGTGTGAAAAGCTATGGTGACCCAACACCAATGTACTGTCTGTGTGTATGTACGCAGATTGTAGACCCCCTGGCCCGGGGTCGTGCCTTTCGCGTGGTGGAAGAGGCAGACGGCCTCAGTGTCCCGCAAACTCCCATCACGCCCGGCACCGCCTCCCTCTGCTCCTTTTCCAGCTCCCGCTCCGCCCTAAACCGGTTGCCACGACGACGCAAGCGGGAGTCTGTCGCAGTTATGAGTCTCAAAGCTGCAGCAGCGCTAATGAAGGTGTTTGTTTGTTTTTGTCTATACAGCTGATTTTATTTTGAACAATTATTAATCAAACCAACCAAATACTTTTTGCTTTGCAAAATCTGTGCTTCGAACTCTTGATCTTCCATAAAGTGTCTTTGTTAGCTTCAAAGCTACTGCACGTCCCTGTCGAGATTACTTGTCTTTTCTGCACAACGTGAATGCACATTACGACCAGCTACAACTGTTCCCCACTAATACTATTAAATGTTTGCAGATTTGTAATCCATCATCTGCAAGCTGCGGTAGATCACTATCTTCATGTTAAAACAGACTCTGGTCTTTTTCTCTGAAAAGGAGATTGAGCTCAGGATATATGAATGTTTTACATTTTTATGCTGTTTTGCTGGAAAAAAAAACTTTTTTAGACCAAAAGAATAATCAGCCTGTAATTTACACATCTAGAAAGTTTTCATGCACATGCACACACTTTAATATCCATTATCTTAGGTTTTTATATAGAAAAACTAAACCTGTTATATACTGATGTGTCCCTGCCTCCTACACATATGAATGGCTGGGTCATATCTATCATTTCTGCCTGTGTATTCGTGTGTGTGTGTGTGTGTGTGTGAGATCAGCTTGTCTTATTGTGGATTAAACTCATGCGGAATATCTTACAGTAGAGTGCAGATGACTCTCTTTGTGGCCCACTGTCTGCAGACTCACATGTAAACGGATGAATGAGTGCCCTGAGATAACTTTGTTATGATATGGCGCTATATAAATAAAATTGAATTGAATTGAATGAATGGACTTTCAGAGGGAATATCTGCTTGTGTGTGTGTTGGGCAGGGGAATTACTGAGGGAGTTTCGCCAGCAGATGGTCCATGATAATACACACTGAATGCTCAGCTATCTGCTGGATTGAGGTCAGAATATTCCAGTAGTGCAGAGCTAATCCACTTACACACCGAGGCCACTACTGCTGCTGCTGCGTAACCATCACACAGTCATTAAGAAAGTACAAGCACAGACGGGGATTCCCCCAGATAAACCGTCAGGCGTCATTGCATCTCAGTGTGATGCGGCTGTGGATGATAATAAAGATGATGTTTGTGTGTGTGTGTGACTGTGTGTGTTAGGGCCGGACGTTAGGCGACAGCACCGCCGGGCGATGCCGCAGACGGAGTTTCATGCCCCCTAGTTTCTTCGATGAGGACACTGTGGACTTCCCCGATGATCTGGACACTTCCTTCTTCACCAGAGTGAGCAGTGGACACAGTTTCACATGCTGCCAGGATAACCATTCATTTATAGTCAATTAAATTAACAATATTGAATTCAAATTGATCTGCACTTTTGCTTAGAGCACTCAATGAGCAACCAATCTTTATCTCCTACAGCCAAGTCACACAAAATGTAGTAAGGTTTTTCTGTGACTAGGCATTTTCTTCTTTCAAAGGATAATTATCAAAACAGATCCAATCAAAGCATCTTCTTGTGGTCTGAGCATACACTATATACTGTATATTTATGCATTGTCTCTTGCCATGTCAGGACCCTTTTGTGCACCTTTAAAACACAATATATGTTGAGTTGTTCAACTTTGAATTTAGTTTTGATCTGTGTAGGACGGCCTGCAGGATGAGTTGTCCACCTTTGCCGATGACGTTTTCGAGACACCGTCGGAGGCTGGCCTCGAACCGCAGGACGAGAGCGAGCTCACAGGAAGTGCGCTGGATAAGAACGAACTGGAGAAGAGTCACCTCATGCTGTGGGTTGATATTTTCTGCAGTATTATTTGTATGCACACATGGGGAGACGTTCTGCAGGGGAGAGAGTACTGTATTATAATATCACGCCCAAACTCCATCTGACTTCCATTTTCCTCTTCCTCAATCCAGGCCCTTAGAGCGAGGATGGCGGAAGGTAAAAGATGGCTGTCTGGTCCAGCCTAAGGTGCGTCTAAAACAGGAAGTAGTGAGCGTCAACAGCCAGCAGCGAGGACAAAGGATTGTGGTTCCTGTTAAGAAGCTGTTCGCCAGAGAGAAGAGGCCGTACGGGCTCGGCATGGTCGGTCGTCTCACAAACCGGACGTACCGCAAGCGTATTGACAGCTTTGTCAAAAGGCAGATTGAGGACATGGATGATCACAGGTAAGACAGCTCACAGGAAGATGACTGCCCTCTGGTTTTTGTCCCAGCAAATGGTGCCTAAAATTGTCCCTCTGCCGTCCCTAGGCCTTTTTTCACCTATTGGATCACATTTGTTCATTTGCTCATCACCATTCTGGCTGTCACCATCTACGGTATTGCCCCTGTGGGCTTCTCACAACATGAAACTGTCGACTCTGTAAGTATATTTCACAGCATTTATTGTGATTCGATTTGTTTACTATGTTGACTGAGCAACATTAATAATTTTTTTTCTTTTTATTGAGGTGTTGAGGAACAAGGGAGTTTATGAAAATGTTAAGTTTGTGCAACAACAAAACTTCTGGGTTGGTCCAAGCTCAGTAAGTATTTTCTACCTTCCATTTACCGCTTTCAATTTATGATTGTGTATTAAACTCTAGTTGTCTAGATCTGTGATTCCCAACCAGGAGTCGTTACCACCGATACGTTTGCAGTTTCAGGGGGTACTTCGTAAAATTGCAGAGTGGCTCAACTAATTTGAAAAACAAAACTTTAAATTACAATTTCATTCAAATGAAAAAGCTAAAATCTGCATTTTCATTCAACTGTAATTAGTAATCAATCATGCAAAGAAGTCTAAACAGTTAGCTAAAGGCAGGATAAATGGTTAAAACAGGGAGCTAATAATTAGCTGAATAAATGAGTAATATAGGTAGTTTAGCGGTAGTAGTACTAATACAAACTTATCCAAACTGTTATAAACATTCACTGTTCAATTGTATTTAAAAAAAGATTGAACAGGTGGTGTAGATGAAGGGGTTTTGGAGCTTTAGGGGTAGTTGGGATCCACCGGTCTAGATCCACAACCTCACCGAGCTGTGATGTCATCCCCTGCTGTCCTGCAGGAGGCGCTGATCCACCTGGGAGCCAAGTTTTCCCCGTGCATGCGCCAAGACCAAGAGATCCACAAACTGATCCAGGAGAAGAGAGCGAGAGAGAGAGAGTCCGGCTGCTGCGTGAGGAACGATCGCTCCGGCTGCCTGCAGACTTTACAAGAGGAGTGTTCGGTGAGCGACGCCATAAACTCGTGTTCTATTACCTGCTTCAGTCAGAGCCTTAGTGTTTGTGGTTTTGTTGTTTGTGCTTGTGTCGCACCATTAAGTTGTAGTCGCTGCTACACATGCAACATCACAAATAACACACAGAGTGACAGAATGATGTTATTTATCTTCCTCTGCAGAGCACCCTGGCAGTGTGGGTGAAGTGGCCTCAGCACCCCGGCGCTCCCCATCTGGACGGTAAACTGCGCCAACATGGTTCAGTCTGCCACCAAGACCCCAGGTAACACAGAAATGCTCACGGTATGATGATCATGCTTGCGTTTTAATGGAGTTTGTTACCACTGTTGTAGGGGTCGTAATTTAGGCAAGAACAGCAGCATGTTGAGACAGCCATGTAAATACTTAACAGACACCATTTTACTCCACATGTGGATTGTCTTGTCGGGGCTCTGTTGGCGGAAGTGTTCTGTACTATTCTTTTGATATTTTTTCACTTGTGCTCTTGATTTTGTAGGATTTGTCTGGAGCCAGCCTCAGTTTCTCCTCACGAGTGGCCTGATGACATCACCAAGTGGCCAGTAAGTACATTTACAGTTAACTGTTTAAGCATTTAGCTGATGCTATTACATCATATCTCAGTTTAACAGACTGCGGTCAACACGTAATGGTTAGATTTCATATTTAAAAAAATATATTTTGGTTATCATCTGTAGGTTTGTACAAGGTACAGCTCCGGGAATCACACCAACCTCCCCCACATAGACTGCACCATCACAGGCCGGCCCTGCTGCCTCGGGACCAAAGGACGGTAAGGA
>JAVQJD010009818.1:0-23194 GCA_036023655.1 Nannoperca australis | reverse complement strand
CAGGCTCAGGATTGGACAGAAATGAGTAGTATGAGCAGTTCTACGTTCATTGTTTACATGACAGCTGGCTGGGCGCACAGACAGAAACGTAAATGAGTAGCCTGGACTGCTACTAGATTTAGCATAGGAAACTAGCATGTTGTAGTTCACCATGGATATGTAGTTCTATGGGGCATGGCGTGGTTAGAGCTCTGCTGCAACGGGGAGAGAGTGAGAAACGTAAGTATATTTGTATTTAGGCTGAAAATAAAATTTTAAGTATTAGCGCCCCCCTTAATAAATAAACGAAAGACTTGAAAAAAAGAGTAGTTCTTTTTACTGAACGGGAGTTACTGAACTAAGTCACTAAAATGAGCTATTAATCCCATCACTACTGGAGTGGTGCACCCCATTGTCATGTGTTTTTGGACTACTTTATCATTATGTTGATAATTCATTGCGCCACACTGGAGCGGGCACGCAACTGCTGGTAAGGGATTACCTCCAAAGACGACCAGACCGAAGCACCACTCAGTGTTCCTCAGAGTACACCCTCTGAGCAGCACCTTGTCATTGTCCAACGCATAGGTCTGTCCGTTCACACTCAGGGTTCCTTTGAACTTGTCTAGACGGTTGTTGGGAGGCTCACATCGCACTTCACCTGAGAGAGACAGAGGTTGTTGTCACTTGACACATCAAAGTCGATAGTTTATAAGTTTCGGGGGTCTGTGCTACAACGCCTCTGTTAGCATATATGCATCTCAATTATAGCCATAGTCATAGTTTTAGTCTAATTAATCTGTAAATCTAGCTCACTTACTACTCCCTATATGGTGTGCAAAAATGCTTCTAATTTGTTGTAACTTCTTTTGAACACAAATGTATCACATTTTATGATAATGTTTGTAACTTTTAGTAGTCATATTGGTTATTTGTCTCCACCTTCAAAGACTTAAATGAGCAATTTTCATTGATTCTTTTTTTCTTTCTCTCTTTGAAATGTTATGTCTGAGTCATCTTTGTAGACATGATCATTGGGATGTTTTTCTCTTGTTCCAAATGTCGCCCCGGGAATACTACTTAGCAAAGAAGCCAGATTACAATTCTAAAGTTTTGTGTCTCATATTGTTTCTTTCAGTTTCTCACCCTCAAAGCCAGCCAGTGCATCGATGCTGTCTCCCATCTCTCCAGTTACAGTCAGGGCCTGTTTCACCTTCAGATTGGTTTCACTGGGGGAGACCAAGACGACATGAGAAGGATGTAACTGAAGGGATATCCAAGACAGTGTGAAACATCAGCTGTCAGCCATGCTCACACACACAATACTGCTGCACGCTCACCCATCTAATTCTGCTGTTTCTACGTAAACCAGATTGAGAGGCTCACTGCTGGACAGCAACATAAGGTCCGCCTAGAAATGAAATCATTAGATACAGAAGAGCCAATAATAAACTTTGTCTTGGACTCAGTGTAGCTGTTGTTATCACTTAAAGCATCAAAGTGTATAGGACTGCAATATGCTATAAAATGTCATAATGTGCATATGGTTAACATCCGCTGGCAGTTACAAAACAAATGTATCCCTTTTTAATCTTATTGTAGGATCTGTATACTCACTGTGACAAACTGATTATTCTCCAGTTTGATTATGTCTCCTACTTGAACATTCATCCATTTTTCATTTCTCAGTCTGCCAGACAAATATAAACAAAAACCACACCATGAACTCACACTGCTTTACATCTGTGTATTTGTACATTTATCATGTGAAATTTGTATCTTAAACGACTCACTCTCCATCGATGAGGACGTTCACGGTGCGGTTATTCACTTGATTGTCACTTTTGTGTCTGTTCTACTCAGACAATACAGAACAAAGAGAAAATAAAACTGCTTAGATGTGACATTTTGATTAAATTACACGCTTAAATTTAGTCTCTTATGTTGTGTCTATATATTGAGTGGAATTCCCTTCTTTTTTATTTAACAAAGTGCTGAGATTGTTATAATTTCTGTTTACTATGTCATCGCTGGCGTCCTTGACTGCTGTGATAGACAGCACCAGAATCAGAGGGACAGCCGTGGTGAACCAGGAGAGAGAGGAGACTTGTGGGATTAGCTGTCAACAGAACACACACACACACACACACACACACACACACACACACACACACACATACACACACATAAAAAATGCATTAATACCTTGCATCTGTTGGATTAAATTATGCCCCATTTACACAGGAATACAATATTCTGGAAGCTAAATAAGGCCAAATCCCTTCTCTGAATGTTTCGTTGAATGTTCTCAGTCATTGAAAAACGTTAAGCCCCCATGCAGTCCACACAGACTCCACAGCACCAGAGGAGGAAAACCAATAAAAATACCTGAAGGACCATGAGGAAGAGGAAGTATGCATTGGCGAGCCTCCGGAACTGCTCAAAGAGGTTGCGTGGCAGGAAAGTGAAAATGTTGTATTTGGAGGTCTTGATGGCATTGTTCTGGAGAAGAGGAATGGGACACAATGAACTATGATGGGACGTCACTTATATTTAGGAAAATTCTTTTTTTGTAAGGATGGCATAGCAAGGGTCTCCCTCCCCTCCCATCCCATCGTATCCGTTGGATACAGTTTCTGCTTCTATACTCACAGCATACTGGTAAGACAGGTTGAAAGGTCTATCATTTGCTCGCAAGTGTCTCTCCTCCTCTGCGAAAAAAATACAAATATTCAGTGCGAGAGAGCGATGAAGACTTTAAGACTTGCAGTCACTTAACATTTAATGTGGTTTGTATGCACCAGATCTCACCTCTCTTTTCCTCCTTTCCACACAACTGGCCAAAGTATGACTCTACCGACCCCATCTTTAGCTCAGCGTCTTCATATTTCACACCTAGAGAAAGAGCATGTAGCATTATGTATTATGTATAGTTAGTGAAGCAAACAGCCATCTTTCCGTAGCTGTACAATACTGTGATAGCAACAGAAATGGGAAGCTGTTGCAAAAGTGAGGGGGAACCAGTTTATTTATGGAAGGTCATGTTTGTGTACAAGATCCAGCAGAGGAAAGGATTGTTGTTGTTTTTTTAAAGTTTTTATTTCAATTTTCAACATACAGCATTTGCAAATATTGTCCTAAAGAGATGCAAATGATGGAAGGATAAAAATAAAATAAGCTAAAGTATTTTTTATAGATTTGTCCACTCGGTCCACTTGCATCATTAACATTTTGTCGTAAGATTGGTAAATATAATTGACCTCTAGAGCTGTAGTTTTTTCTCAAAGTGGTGAAACTGTCAGTTTGACAAAATGACACAAGCAAGTATTTTGACCTTTTTGAATGAGGCCCTCACTCAAATGATCGTGGTTAACAAACAGTCAAGATTGGCTCTCAATAAAACAGACCCTGGTGTGCTCCTACGGGCAGAAATGCGAGATATTTAAGGTATATTTCTGTGCATTTCTATAAACATGTTATGGTATACATGACATTTAAGTGAGAAAAGATGTTAGACACACCTTTGTGGTTATCTGTGCTGCAGAGCTGTAAAGTCATTCAGTTACTCTCTTCTTAACCCTTTGTACCAGAGAGAGAGATCTATGGTGGATAATCCACAGCCACAAAGATTAAAAGAGCAATGACCATGAACATTTGACTGACTCAGGATCAGAATAAGGGCCAGAACTCCAACACATTAAAAAGACAGCAGAGTGTGTGACGTTTTTGCTTCATATTTGTGTTTTTTCTTGCATTCTTTCCAAAATGGAACAAGGAGAATATAAGATGTACACAGTGAAATCCACAACAATAAAAACTGACCAGAAATCAGTGGCCCATTCTTGCCCTGAATACAAAGCAAAGAAACAGAACCAGCCATTTCCCCTGTGTTCAAAATGAGTTGAAAAAGTGTACATCCTCCACATAAAAGAACATCATAAATCATAAAAACATCATAAAAAGATAAATGAGACATCTTTTCTACTGATGTACAGTTTAGAAAACTAAAGCCAGCAACAAACCAAAAGGCTTGATTTGTCCTTCTGTTATTGTTCCCCTCTCACTCACACGACTATGGAGTTATTGTGAACCTCATTGAGCCACTAGTCTTGGACTTTGATTAGCGAACTATTTGAAATGTTCCTCACATTTCAAAGGGTTTCAAATGTGAGCCCATCTTTCCCCACAAAAGAGCTGCACGTTTTCCCAGTATCTGAAAACAAATAAAAATCCACCACATACCTCAAACAAAAATGGGATTTCTTGGGTCCTTTAAGTCCTGCACACACATAAAGACAGGAACACGGGGCCAGGAAAAAAGAAAGAGAGGGAAAAACTACAAGTTTCAATCCTCCCTTTGCTTCCGCCTCAGATAAGAGTAAATCCAGGCCCTTGCTCTGTTTGGACGCCCAGTCGCAGGCAGAGAAGGGGGCTCAATTGGGGCCTCCAGCTGGATGAAAGACACGCAGGATGGACGGCAGGTGAAGTGACGTAGTGGCGAGAGAGGCGCCTACAGTAAAGGTTTCAGGTCCAGGCAGGAAGAGCAGGGATCCCCTTGTGCTTAACAGCTCAGGGCTTGAGCAAACAGTGCAGCAGCAGTGATCTTTGGACCTGAATGGTGAAACGGGGCAGGAGTGGAAGGGCAGTAAAACAACAGTGCAGGTGAAGCCTCCAGCCAATCAGGGCCAACATAATGGTTGTGATCTGGGCGGTCAGGTATGTAACCCACCCTGTGATGGGTGCGCATGCTCAAACTGAGGACTTCTCTCTCTCACATTATTAAAATCAGCTCCTTTTGTCCATTTCACATTTAGCCTCTTTCATAAGTGCAAGAGAAGAATGGCACCTGTTGCATTCTTGAAACATAAACATTTTTAATGACTTACTAAAAGTGAGTTATGACTAAATATTGTTACTTCATGACTGATGTGAAATCCAGGTGCTTTCAGAAATGCAATTTAATACCTGGGCTCGAACACAAAGGGACTCTGTGTCGTCCAGGGGACCTCAACATGAACCGCTTGCTAAATTACTTATTGTGTGTGTGTGTGTGTGTGTGGGTGGGTGTGTGTGTGCACGCCTGTAAGCACACAGAAATAAACGACTAGCTGCATCTGTGCACTATGTTTTCTAAGTGGTAACAGACCAGATGATTGTCTTTGGGAAGACGCAAGGCTGACCTCGACAGGAAACACTAAAACAAGTCCAGTGCATTCATTTCCAGACAATCAAAGTGGGAAAAAAATATTTAAGAGCATTCGTGGAACACAAACAAAAGAACACATTGCATTTCATAACATAGTAGTAGTATGAAATTCCTCTGCCTGTTCAACAAGACTTAACAATAGGAGAAATCATACTGACATTGCTCATTTAATTTGTGAAATAAGTCAAAATGTTGTTATGGTTTGTACTAATTAAACCATACAATAAAAAGATGACATGTATATCTAAGTGTGTGAGTGCTTACACACCAATAAGGAATCTGTCCTAATCTACAAAGCTGAATCTTAAAATAGGAACTAATTAGTTTGTTTTACTCATTTTTAAACTCACGTTTAAATTGCCTGTGCACATAAGTAGGCCTACTTTAATACCCAAAACAGATGACATTAGGGGAATTATGATACTTTACAATTGACGCATTTTTTTTTCATTTTCTTTGGCTTCCTACCTTTAAACTCAGTGCTGACCATGATAACGTATCCATGGCTAGTCAGTGATTGCTTGTTGGAAACAACTGCCTGCAACGAAAAGCTAAGAACTGCATGCACTACTACTAGAAACCCTCCCATGTTATCATTTGTTTCCATTTTAAAAAGGGTCAGTTCACCCAAATTACAAGAATAAAACTAATATTTTTGCTACTATTTGTAACTATTTGTAATATTCTTCCATCTGTTATTAACATATTCACTGGAACACATCATCTTTGTTATCTGACTCCTGTCCATAAATGTTTTTGCTACCATTTGTCTTGGTTTTGACATACAGCGTGCATCTCTGAGATTGCTACCACCCTACTACAATGGAAGTGAATGGAATTGCATTTGTATTGCTCGGTGTAAATTTGTTTTTTAGAAAAATTAAACTTGTAGTAGTTGTTGGTTTGGTTTAATGTGACAGTAAGGTGCCCTGTGGTCAGATGCAAAAATACGTTTAGGCGCAGTTTGCAGGGGCTAACAACAGATGTAGAATTTATCCATAAAAATAAATGTTTGATTAAAAACACTGCAACGTAAGATCCCCTATCAGTACATTTGTCATGTCTAATCATCAACAAAACATTCATAATGGCACATTAAAGATTTGTTTTACCATGTAGTGGCATTCATTAAAATTAACTGGCTCATGAGTTGCATGATAGTGCACTATCACCAATCATATTGGCACTAAATTGATAAGACAGAAAAATCCAATTAACAACCCATGTCCTATTGCAATGGGGGAAAACAGGCGGCAGACACACTTATAGATACTTCTCAAATACTTTATAGAAAATTCATTCAATCGGAATGTGTACATGGTAACGAGAGCATTTCAGAGTAGTGACAATACAAAGAAAACACCACAAAAAATGCAGTTACTGTGACTGGTATACTGTACTCACTTGCAGTGATTTAGTGGTAGTGCAAGGGTTAACACATTTAGAAAATATAGAAATAAAAAGATTAAAAGTGAACACTTGAAACTTGGCACAAGGAACGTGTATATTACAGAATGGCTATGAAACATCGGCCCTCGTAAACCAATAACACAAATTATTCACAAAGGATCATGAACTGTAACAAAGAGGAATGTGATAAAAATGTGCAAACATTAAGGTTCATATTCTAGCGATATCCATCCTCCATCAAGAGAAATATTTTAATACTCTTCCATCAGTTATAAACAAATTCACTGGCACACATCATCTGTTATCCAACTCCTGTCTGTAAAACTAAAATGTATCTTACAAAGACAGTCAAAGTCATTCCAAACTATTAAAAAGGATTCAGGGACACATTTACAAAATGTCAGAAGGAACATGACATAAAATATAATCTAGATTATAGTTACAACATTTGCAATATCAAAGATAAAAAGTACAAAATGATAAGAAACATCACTTGGAAAACTTATCTGACATCGTTTTGGGCAAAGAAGTGGCTGATCCTCATTGCTGACAGCCAAAGGAAATATGAAGATTTAAAACATAAACATATTTAGTTTGTTTATTTCACCAAAGTAAGGCCACTCATAGACAGAGCAGGAACATATATGTAAACCATAAGTTATTCTACACTCCTTATCAACTCAGCAGCTGAGGAGCTCGCGTTCAAATGTTCAGATATCCTTTTTGGAAGAAAAAGTTGTTACCTGACAGGTCAACATGTCTAAAAGACAGTTATCACCACCGCCTGTCAAGAACACATTGTTATTGGCTTCACAACGAACACTAATGTTGTCACCTCCTTCTGAGGGTGGGTCTCATCTTATAAAGAAGCTCTTGTGTGTGTCTCGTGTGTGTACAGTGCAGCAGCGACTTATTCACACGAACTGCCGCGCAAAACCTCAAACGCGCCTTGTTCCCAGCAGAAAAAACTTTTAAAATCATGGGTTTTCAAAAGCACACATAAATAAATATATATATATATAAAATAAATAAAATGGCTGCACTGTCGCGGTTACACTAGGCCACATGAGCCGATAGTTGTTACTGGAGCTTATACTTAGAACAGATGGAGTGAACATCCACACTCATTTGAGGTTTTGATTTAAATCACATTGTTTAATTGTATCACTTCGATTATATACTACTATACTCATATCACTGTTGTCTTTCCTGGGGAAACAGGAATGCAGACTTAACATGACAAGGCACACATTTAACTGAACAATCCTTTAAATTAAGGGGTCAAATTAAGGGTTATAAACTTAAGTACCATCTCTTTCAACATAAACTATAGAAGATTAACTTGTGAAACCAGTACAATATTTCATCTGCTTCACTTCCACTTAATAACTTTAATAATTGACAGAGCTTAAATACTAAGACCATCTCCTAGCTACCAGTCATTTATTAATTAAACAAAAGACGCCTTAATGAGATAAACCACACGGTATTTTCACATTTACTCAAACCGTCAGAATGAGGCTAAAGAACAGGGCATTCAAAGACTTTTGTTACTCCACACATTCACAGTTTGCAGAGTGTAAGGCAGCAAACACATGGAGAGGTGTAGGTGGGGTTATTGCACAACAACACTGGGGAGGTGTGGGAACATGTTTGGCCATCCAGCGGGGGCCTGGCATCCTCTGTTCCCTTGAGGCTGTGGCGAGCGCACTGATGAGGAAAAATACCCCACAAAGGTTAAATGAGTGAGTATGTGGTCTCGTGAAACAGCTGGTGAGTGTGACGGCGTCCAGGTGGTTGTGTGCTGTACAGTAGCTTGGTACATAATGTGAGTGTTTGAGGAACACGGGAAAGTGAGTGTATGTCCAAAATAGTGTGAAAAAAAAATAAAATAGTATGAACGTGACAGGGTGATGGTGAGCTTGGCAAGGCGCCACCAAACAGTCAAGAGCAGCTAAGACACATCATAGGTCTAAGAAAAGAGTCCATATGGCCATCTACAGAAAATAATTCCCTGCTTTTTGTGAAGCTAGTAGAATCTTCCATACTTTCTGTCTGTCTTCTTCCCTCTCCAGCTCTCCTCATCTGCCTTCCTCGGCCGAACGAGTCTCTGATTTCAGCCTCACAAACTCTTTGGCCACGTCGTCGTTGGAGCGCTGGGAGAGGATTCGCATGGCGGTGAGGCCCGTGTCATCCATATAGACACTCTGGCCCAGCGGGCACCAGCACGCGCAGTTGCCCTTCCCCGTGATGTCTCTTAATTGTATCACGGCGAGGCCGACCACTCTGTCGGCGCGGCCGAAACAGTAGTCTTTGACGCAGAGCTGCAGCTCGTAGCACTCAAAGCCATCCTGGTTACCCAAAACACTGGACAGAGAACACAGAGGTCATTCAACAGCAGGTTAGTCACCTGAAAGCTGCACTAGGCGAGACTTTATTTTCAAAATACAACCTTTTGGTAGCGTCTGGCAGCAACAGAGAAGACCATTACTTACTGTAGATGTTCTAGATTTACATCGGACTGCAAATAACCATTATGATTGATTAATCTGCTGATAATTGTCTATTAAACGTTTAGTCTATAAAATGTTAAATTCACAACTTGTCGGAGTGCACTAGGATGTCTTCATTTTGCTTGTTTTGCCCAATTAACTGTCATAAAACCAAACATATTAAATTAACATAAAGAAAAGTGTTGTGATTTAAGAGGTAGAATCCAGAAAATGTTGATAAATGCTTGAAAAATGACTGAAGCGATGAATCTTTTAACATAATAGTTGCCAATTAATTTTCTGTCAATTGACTAATTGATTGATTGACTAATCCTCGCAGCTCTAGATTGAAATGAAAAAAAATCCAACCTCTGAAACAGCAGCAAAGCCTCACACATTAGCCAGGTTGGTTAACATTAACATTACTCAACATCAAATTCTTCATCTGCCTCTTACAGCCAGCTGGAGTTACTATTGTGCAAGTTACCAAGTTTCCTCATGTGGCTGTAAATGTGGAACCCATGTTGTTCATGCATTCTGTAAATAGACATGATATGAAGATAAAGAATTCCATAGCTACTGATGCTGGATGGCAACAAAAATAATGAAAATGAAACAGAGGTCAAGTATTTAAAGTTCATCAAGGTTTTCTTTCTTTCTTCATAAAACACCAGCAGGTACAGCTTTTGCAGAACTTACAAGTGGAAGGTCTCGTTGAACTTGGGAGACCAGCTGTTGTTCTTGGATTTGGTCTGGAATTTGCGTTTCTTGTCGCTGAGGTGAGGCCCGATCATGGTGATCTCCGCGAAGGGTCGGAACATGCCGGATGTCTGCCATTTTAAATCACTGGCTCCCACAACTAAACACGTAAAACACACCAACGTGTAAAAACGCGGCTGAAGAAATGCCACATATTTAGCATTACAATATGAAAACTCCAACAGACCTTTGACGGTAACTTTCCGCTCCCCACTGCCAGGCTGAGTGTGCAGCTCAATCTGGACCGACACCTCACCTATTGGCTTGTCCACACCTGAACCTGGTTTAACAAACACCCGGATACATCAGTGAGCGTACATCTGGTTTGATTAAGGCAACAAAAAAAACGTTGATTCAAAATGCAGAGTCAGGATGAGAAGGGGAGGAGGTGGAGATGTTGGGTTAGGGATGACCGACCCAACCTGACAAAACTAAAATGTGGAAAGAGGGAGCGGGTGGGAAAGGAGAGGAGGACTGGCAGATGATTTCAATGAGACTTACTCCTGTTGGGCTGTATTTTTTCACTGGGAGTTAACCTAATACCCTTTCCATTGTGAACTGGCACAGAGGCAGCACAGGAGATAAACAGAAGACAACAATAAAGCGTCAACAGATTCCAGCATCCAAAACACTTTCAATACACAAAATACAGGTGCAAGCCTTAAAGAGGGGAGTATTCAATGACAAGCTTTGTTGTCAAACACACACATATACTGCCCTCTCCTGGTCCACTATGGGAAATGCTTTCTTCCCTTTTAGACGTAATGTTAGGCAGAGATTCGAGATACCTTGCGTGTGTTGGGTGGTCACAAAGGTCTTGATGAGTGTGTCTGTTGTCTGAGTGTAGAGGGACAGAGCGTGGCGTAAGGAGGACAGCTCAGGACTCTTCTCCAGGAACGCTTTCTTCAGCCCGTTGCCTCCTGCATGGAAGTATTGCTGCAAAGAAAACAGATGGTGAGTCATCATGTCAGCGTCTGGAAAAACAACTGGAGGTTTGTTAGATTTTGCTCAAAGTTTTAAGTAATTATTTTAAAAGAAAAAGAAAGCTGGTTTGGTTTGTACAGTCTGGAAGTCATGGTGGTTTTGGAACAGTGTCCAGTTTTATATGAACACCAGAAATCAGCAGCTACTAAAGTAAACAAGATGAGGTTTTTGCTCGAGAAAAGAAAAAGAAAGTTTTACAGTGAAGTCAACCGTGGCAGCAAAAACTGTCAAAATAAAGTCCAAGTTGAAATTTTTGCTTCAGCATTTTTTTTTTAAACCATCTAGCTAACTTGCTAATCCTGCTTTGTAAAATTCACCCCTCAATTCTTCCACGTTATCCTCCACACACTTTTCTCTAGCCTGTAAAATCAGATAACTAATGGTCACAAGCAGCTTACAAAACCTTTCAGGGGCACTTGATTAATGGATGAATAGTTGACGAAGATAATTCGACCCATCTACCCGGCATCCTAATGAAACCAAAACCCGCAGTATAAACTCACCTTGATAGTGTCCAGTGCCACGTCCATGACAGCACACTGCCTGGGAGACAGGCTTTTAGCCTCCCCTGCCATGTGATCCTGCACATTCAAATGATGAGCACAGAGACAAGTTAGTTCCACAAAAATAGATCCACTCTCTCAATGAGTCATTTTGTGCTCAGAGTTAGGTAAAACTGAGCTCCAGCAGGGAATTTAACTTGATGGCAGTATGATACCTTGAGTTTGGAGAGCTGACCCAATTCTTTTGCAGCTGAGAGAATCTGTGCACCCTGAGAAAAAAGAAAGAAAGGGGGAATTGAGTTTCATTTCTGCGCTTAAAAGTCAAACCAATTTGCAGTATGGACAAATGCTGAGGCAAACAAACATTAGATTAGACTGATGATACTGAATGCTGTTGAGCTTACAAAGGTATCGTTGCCCTGTGGCAGGACAATAGTCTTCTCCAGGCTGCTCATTACGATTCTCCACAGCTCCTTGAGCACGCGCTTCAATACCGTCTTCTCACATACGGTGGCGAACAGTGTCAGCCTGCAGAAACAATGCAAAGATCAAAGTCAGGATAGAGATTTAGGACACTGAAGAAGAACATGGAGAAAAAAAGAGGGACAAACAAATGGGACAGAACTGAATAAATAGAAAGCTCCTGGGAAAGGATTGGACCTGTCAAAGTGCCTGAGAATATGGCAATATCATCAAACACATGTTCACAGTGCGGGAAAAGAATACTCGGATCTTAGTTAACCCACTCACTTTCCATCCAGGAAATCCATGAGTGGCCGCAGCATGTTGTCAGAGTCGGCCTCCACCTGGATTTTGTTGTTGGCATTGAGCTGCCCTTTGATCTGGTACAGTAGAGACGCCATCTGTCGCATACAATCGTTGATACGGGCCTGGAAACTAGAGAAAAAGAAAATGATCCATCAGCACAAATGCATGTGTGGCGACGGATTTAGCTTTAAATGTAAGTGTGTGTGTGTGTGTGTGTGTGTGTGTGTGTGTGTGTGTGTGGTTCTGTGTCTGTACAGGAGTCAGGATTCCGCTACCTGTTCCCAAATGTACTGCTGAGCTCATCCAGGACGCTGTTCAGCTTCACTTGCAGGTCGTTGAGCAAGTCACTGGCCTCAGTGTCCATCTGCAGAGAGTCACATAATCCAAAGAGTGTTTTTTGTATTTATTGCATATATTAAAAAAGTTCAAAATATGTCAACTCAAGAAACTTCTCAAAGCTTTTACAAAACTGCCAAAATGCTGAGAAAAGACTTATTCTCAATAGAGGAAGTATGTGCCAGCTCTCCTCTGAACGCGGAGGAGATAGCACTCTTTAACAGCAGTTCATGAAAGGCTTTCATCATTTTATATTTGCAGTTTTTGGCCAAAATACCCCAAAATTACCTTTGAACTTCTTAACGCTGCACTTCAGTACAAAAGCTGGAGGCAACAAATTGCAGCAAGAATTTCAGATTTCAAAGAAGAACTTCAATAACCAGCAGATTTTGTTACGTCATGAGCAAACCAGCATAGCCGATCTGTCATGCTTCATACCAAGAGATACCAAAGGGGTGAGAGGTTGTACTGTAATCTATAGTCCTGTAGCAGAGAAATGTCCATCACAAACACTGTGATTGTTTAAAAAAAAACAAAGAGTAGAAAACAATTCAAATTTGACTCTTGAACAAACCCACCTTTTCACCAGCAGTCTCCAACTTTCAAAGAGAGCACATTGGAGAAAAAAAAGGTTTAATACCGGAGGATATCCGGGTCTTACAAGAAGCGAGTCTCACAAGCACGAGGTGAAGGAACAAGTAGGAAAAGATCCATAAATTACCTCCAGTATACCTAACCCAGGTATACTGTGGCATCATCTAAATAAGCACTGCCTGCAGGGGAGCTAGGTTGTATGGATGAAGCCATGGTGTGGCTCATTAACTCAATGATCCAGTGACCTTATGAGTCATGACCTGTCAGGGTCGCATGGCACCATTAGTGAGGACAGACTGAGATGCTTCTGCTACGCGGCACAACGGGAAGGCTTCAGGGGAGAAAAGGCAGCTGGGAATGTGTTCCGTTTGTAATGTGCTGTTTAGTGTTTGGTTTTGCCTACACTCACCTTCATGTCTTCAAATGCATTTTCAGTCTACGGCAGCACAGACAGGTGGAGGGTAACACAGGACAGCCTCAGTTAACTCACTTAAGTTACTTCTCAGGAATTAGACTAGTATTCATATTAAGAATAAAATAGGATCTATGGCCATTTGCCAAGTGTTGTGTCAGCAGATAATCCCTGGTATGCATGGAACCTACCTTTTCTACTGGTGCATCCATCTTTGAGTGGTGAGAATGTTTTGAGTAAAAAAAAAAAAAAGAGAAGTAAAAATGAAAAACTGTCAAAAGAAATAATGTTCTGTTGTAACACTAAAGGGACATCATGATCAAACAACCTGGCAAAAATAAAGTCATAAAGTCATAATCAGGGTTTTTCTGTAAACCACTTGAAATTAAAATGTAAAGAACAGCACAAATACTGCATGTTTTTCCCATAGGAAAGCATATGCTGTATGTGTAACATTGGCACCCACCTTCTCCTTTTTGGTCTATTGCAAAAAAAATAAAAATAAAAACAGTTACAAAGTAAACACAAATTAAAGAAAAGGTATAACCTTAAAGTTCACAAATAACCTTTGTTTCAAGGGAAAGGAGTGACCAGTTGTAGAGGTAGGCCAGGGAAAACGCTACTGAAAGAAGGGGAAAACTTGAGGTGGAAATCACCACAGATGATGTTAAAAACTGTACACAATAAACTCCACCATGATAACCACAGGGACGTCTTGTATTAGTCGGACAGAGTTTTACTGATGTTGCTAAGAGATGGAAGAGCAGGGCGCACACGAATGACTAGGACGCAGAGAATGATAGGTTAAAATCACGTCAGACTGACAAACCTTAACCTCAATTTTCTCTCCTTCTTCCCCTACTTCTTCCTCCTCCTCCTCACTCTCCTCAAACTGGGAGAGGCGGTAAAAAGACAACACAGAATAGTAAAGTTTATCAATGCTGCAAATATAACCATATTCAACAAGCTTGTTCTTTCAAGCTAATTTTACCACCTCTATTTCCAAAATAATATTTCTGTGATATTTCATTTCCATTTCCATAAGTGAGATGAACATGAATGTATGCAGTCATGTATCACAAAACATGTCTGCATATACAGTGAACTTGCCTGCCATGCTAGCATTTTATTGTTGAGCTAGAAAAGAGAGGGAAAACATGATTGTGACTTCAGTCTCACAAAAATATTTTTTGTTAAATATGCAAAGGCATAATGCAGTAGCTATTTGGTCAAAATTAAGACCTTAATTTGACTTATTGATATCTGTTTTAATCTGTAAAAGTTATTATTCAAAAGAAATGTATTATTCACTTTGGGCTCATAGAAGCTACTCCTGCGCTCTCTGCCACAGATAAACACCCAAGATACAGCAAGAAAGCTAGGCTACATCAATTCAGAGCTAGCTGGAGAGATAGCCACAGCAAGCCTTAGCTACAGCTAAAACTAAATTGACAGATAGAATTTTCCCTTGTGGTTATCTATAAAAAGGAAACAATCCATTTGGACGGACTGCTGACATGGCTTTAATTCAGTGTTATTCCACATTACTAAATGAGGGAGCAGCTACATATAATACAGAGGGGATAAAAACAACTCCTGCTAAGGGTTAGTAGCTTAGCATCAACATTTTGATGTTGACAGCATTTTTACCGCTGGTAAACAAACTTTACACTGTACAGTAATGTTAGATGCTGTTTCTGTTTTCATGAGGAAAGTATTTCTGAATCTCCAGCACTGAACGACGTTGCTGTTGGGAGAAATGAATAATTATTTTACCGAAAGAAAATATTTTTGGATGTAACCCCTTTGTAATCACCAACATTTTGATTAGTAACTGTAATTTAACTGTAATGGATTACAATTACATTTATTTTGTAATTTAATTACATAACGCCGTTACATGTAACTAGTTACTCCCCAACACTGCATGTTAGCATGCCAGTAACATGCTAGTGTTAGCTCAGACACTATTGTGTTTCATGCAACATTTTGCTGTTTTGAATTCTGGTGTTACCAGGCCTTAAGTTGATGTGGATTATTTTACATCAATCTACAAGTCCCAGTTTTACAGTAACTTTGGTCACAGTGGATGCTTCAACTGCCTACTGTCTCAGTACATACCATGGTGTAGTACAGTGGGGAAAACAAAATCATTTAATTAGGAAAAAATTTAAATTAAATGAAAAATTTAAATGTAAAACAATCATGATCAATAATGCTTAAGACACTTATTTTAGACCGTATTAGATTAATGTCCTGTACCAAATGCTGCCATTACACCCGCACTTTATATACAAGGTACCTTTACAACATTAGGATTTGTCAGCAACTTTGTTTCCATACAAACAAACTCACCAATCAAAGAAGGGCTCAAGGCTGTAACTTCGTGTTGTAAATCGGTCCTATACATGTCAGATCATACTACAGAATAAACAAAGCAAGACAGCAACATGCTAAAAAAGAACTATTTAAATGTATCTGGTAAGTGATACAGGTGTCTGGGGCCTCAACACTCAAGAATAAAGTGTCAGCCAACTGAACTCTGCCATCTGCTGAACTCTGCTTCTGCCTACATACACTGTCACTGACAGTCCTCACACACACTGACACATAGTGTTCACATCTACACTACTACCTCTCTTAACTTTCCTATTATTATTATTATTATTATTCAGCATTTAGCATCGACAAGACATTTAATGGATCACTATTTCCCCAGACATCTTAAAGTTAGGCTGCTGAGTGTCTTAATGTCCCATATTTTAATTCTTCTCTGTATTTCCTTTTTTAAAGTATTAACATTTAGCAACCATTCCCTGGTAAAAGCAATAACCTTTTCTAGTTGTTTTTATGTGTTTCAGGTTCAGTAAAACTAGTGGCATTGTCCTGCCTTCTGTTTAGACACCAGAAATACACATCTCTACCACATTCCTGTCACAGATGGATTTGGAAAATTCTAATTTAGAAAGTGGGTTCTACACACACACACACACACACATGCACACACAAGCCTACATGGATGTGTGTGTGTGTGTGTGTAGTGACTTCCACTATTGCTCGGTTTCAGGTTACCAGGCCTGCCTCTCTCGTCTCTCCTGCATTTCAGTCTGTCTTTTTCTTTGCCGGCTCCAGGAGTCTGGCTGTCTGCTCTCTAAATAGAGTTGACCTCAGTACAAACTTGGTGCTGTGACTGTCTTTAACTCTGCATGAGAGGCGTCGCATATGTAACGTGTGTGTGTGTGTGTGTGTGTGTGTGTGTGTGAAAGCCTATATCTGTGTGAGTTATTGTCTAATGTTATGTTTCATATGTGTCATTCATTTTATCTATTATAATATGTTGCCTTAAAGAGTAGAGAGGCAGATATGTGTAGACAAAACTCACTGCCTCACTTGTGGAATGGGGTCTGGTGTGCAAAAACATACAATTGTTCTTGGACTGTGTACTGCTGAGGTTTTCCAGTGATGCAACAAAATGTAAATGTTGTCACCCTCACCACAATACCATTGTGCATCCTGACATACATAACAGTCACATCAAGTGAATCTGGATATGCATCTAAACCACTTACGCCAACAGACAACATACATACAAACCATATTTAGCATGTTTTTAACAGAGGAAGAGTTTTACTGTTCTGTACATGATTTAAAAAGAGACCAGAGCTAATTCAGAGTTACTGACATGATAATATGAGCAACCTGTCATTGTGCTGGAGGGTTTTGTCTCTTAAGGGGCGAGACACTTCCCTTTTCCTGCCAAGGAAAGTAGGAGATGAAGCCAGACGACTACAACGTTCAGTAAACTGTATGGACACATATTTTTCATGAAAGCTTGTATGAACTCAAAAGTCATTACGTGCTGAAGAACCAATACTCATTAGCAGTTTGCAAATATGACTTGGCAATGTCGGAACAACTCGCAAAAGAGAAGCATGTGATAATTTAACATTAACAAACATTATTACACACAATTAAAAATTGTATAAATCACTGCTGCTTTCAGCATCTCTACAGTTACAGGTCTGACATAAAAAGCTTTAACTGTGTATCAACAGATGAAAACAGGTTAGTGAAGAACACATCACTGTAAGATTCCTGAAAAGGTTACCGTACATGCACAGTTGTTGATTGACTGTCACAAGTATATGTTTTGTTTTGTGAATTTTAGATTTCTTCTGGATGACATGGGACAAGTTCATTGCTTCGTATTTTGCTCATTTGCTCTTCAAACCAGCCCTTGTGTCCCCGAATATTTGGTCATGCTTGGGGCCTCATCATCACATTAAATATATTTTTATTAAATGTCAGATCATGTAAGATGCACTCCAGCCTCCATTATTGCCAGTGTGCAGGGGCACTTGATCTGCCAAGGCTGTGCTTACTCCATTACAATCAAAGTCTGATCTGTACAGCTGAAGTTTGTAGGGTAAATGGAACAAGAAAGCTTTTCCACCATCCTCAGCTGATTCAGTTCAGGGAAAAGGGTTAATTAGGTTTAATTCAGAGGTGTTATTCTCTCACTACCTCCAGAGGTGCTTATTCAGCAAAACAATGAAGCAAGGTGACTTTAAAACACACCTTGAAGGTAGCAGCTTTTTATTGCTGGGGACGGACAATAGATCACCTTCTTTCAGATCATATTACATGACTTGTAGAAGATGTAGAGCAGACATGTATGGCTTGAAGAGGAATTATCCTCAGTTACATGTCCAGGTGTAAAGGCCTACTTAGCAGTGCACCACATTTAGAAGTGTGATTGTTGCCATTAAGTCATTGAAGCCTGTCAAAATGTCCTGGACTGGAAAATGATTATGATTATGGCTTTAGACAGAAAAAAAGACACTAAGATGTCGTACATAACACATGTTATAATACCTGTTGCTATTTGAAAGGCTGCATAATTGTTACATCCAGCAAAACTGTCATAACAAAATCTGTATTACCTGTCAGACTCTTCACTGTTATTCTGAAACAGCACATGGACAACCCTGGCATCCTGGCCTCTGAAAGAGGGCTGCAAAGGGCCAACAGCTGGTGCGATACAGAGGTCACAGAGAGAGATCAACCTCCCATAGCTTCAGGAGTTCCTAATTAACACATTTTCACCAGGTACACTCTCCATCCTTTACATCGTCAGACTGCAAGGCTTTGAAAGCTCCACAGAGCTTTGGCAGATCAAAGCTGTGGAAACAGGCTCCCTCATAGTGAAAGACATTAACCCAATTACCTTTTTATATATTCACGCTACACATGTTACCAATTAGAACAGACTGGAATTGCTCCAGGTGTATGAAGTTAGAAAATAAAGAAGGTTAAAAGTTTAAAACACTTGTAGTAGTAAGTAGTTGAACTGATTTATTTATATGCATTTTATCATTCATAATTATTATGTTTTAATTAATGTTTCTGTTCATGCAGTAAATTTAAGAGTAGTGAGACATTTGGGGTAATCTTAATCGCTTCTTGCTGCCAGTGAATTAAGAAGATTGATACCACATTAACATCTGTCTGTTAAATATAATATATACTATTATTATATACAGTGAGCAGCTTGTTAGCTTAGCATAAATCAAATGCAATTTGTTGTTTTTACACTATTGTTTTTCTAAGCATTAAACAAACAAGGTGTAAAGTGTTTATTAGTGAGTTTTAGAAGTGTTGCTAGGCAGATTTGATTTCCTTTGGACAGAGCCAGAATAGCTGTTGCTGAAGCAGGGGTTGCTTCAATCTTTATGCTAAGCTAAGACATGAGAGTGGTATCAATCTTCTCATCTAACTTTCAGCAAAAAAAGCAGGTAAACATATTTTCCCCCAATGTTGAAAGATTCCTTTAAATTGTTATTTCAAGTGATTGACTATGCAAATGCAGCAGCAAGGATAACTAAGGAAAAGCTATAGAAGATGAGTTATTTTTCACCAAAATGAAAATAATCTTTTGCTTATTTTAGGCATCCTATCATCTGAAAACAAATTGTTTTCCATTTCCATTTCTGTTCAAAAAACACAAACCACAAATGACAATGTGGGTGTAAAGATGTTAACAATAACTGTGCAGTGAATGGAAAATGTAACATGAAGCAGCAGTAGACAACAGGAGGAAACAAACGACTGAGAGAGGCATTTTAGGAAAATATAAGTTGTGTCACTGTTGCATATTGACATTCTGTCTGTCATCACGGATGATTAGCAGGACTCTGTCCCTGAAGGGCTAAGCTCACATAAAGCCCTTCACTCTCACTCCTCCCTCCTGCACTGAGCCTCTCTGGTGCAGGAGAAATCACTCAGTGTGCTAGAGATGTGCCAGCGTGCGATCTGTGTGTGAGAAATGAATTTTGAATATTTGAATCAGAGGAGGCTTCTGGGTGGAGTAATGTCTGATAACACTGTCACTAAGGTAATCACCCATGACAAATTCTTCCTCAGCAGAGAAGGGGGCAGCCCCAGATGTTGAGGAAAGAAACATGTTTTGGTTGATTTTGGGAAACCTGTCAAACCAGTAGTTACCAGTAGTGAGTTCGGCTCCAGTGAGATGCAGACTATACAGACAGGCTGTCTCTGGAACCTTCTGGTGCCAATTGGTCAATGTCAAGGCAGAAAACCCAGCAACTCTAAAGATTTTAGTGCCTTCCTTTTGTTCTCTTTTAGTAATTAGCTGCCTTATTTTGGCATTACAGTTCAGATTTTATTTTAAATATCAAAATACACATGCCTCTTGAATTAATGTCCTGTAGGGAATAAAAGTATTATAGTGATTTATTTAATTAGCTTAATTTAAAAACAAGACATAGCCTGCTGCCATTCTTTGTAAGGCTATAGAATTTAAATTAAATGGTAATGCATGTGTAGACGGCTGGCTTACGTCAGTGGTTTTCTGCATTGTGTTCTTGGCATTTTCAATCAAAAAGCAGGAGGCAACAGTGGGTCTCAGGTCTTTACTGTTGATCTGGTAACATATATACAAAGTAACAAAGTGTGTGTCTGCTTGGCTCCCCTGGCTGTCAGTTGAAAAAAAAAATGTTTCTCCTTTTCCTTGCCAATTTACAATTACAAAATAAATAACTATTGGTTATATAAAGTTCAATTTAATTAGCATATATAATCATTGCAGGATAAATCACACAACCTTGTAACCATGACTATGAATAGCAAAATAAAGTTACCATATTGATACTATCATATAAATGAATAATCAATTATAATTTAAAATATAATACAAAGAAGAGACCAAAAGACCCATATTCCATTACTGTAACAATCACAAACATAGAAATTTAAAAGACAATTATTACACCTTAATTTATATTATTTTATTATATAATAAATATAATATATATATATATAATATATATTATGTATATCACCTTAATGTCACATCTACATGTATACAAAACATTACGTTCGTCAGGTTTCAGTTTCAGTTAACGCAGCCTACCTCTCTGACAGTTGACGTGCCTGTGCATGCACGCTACCACATAGCTACGCTGAACACACACACACACACACACACACACAAACCCCAAATGACACAGGTAGAAGATGCAGACCTAATACAACAAAAATAATGAACGGGTATGATTTGATGGAATGTCTACATTAATCTGTTCTACATGCTAATGTGCTCACAATGACAAAGGTAATATGCCATCACCAATATCACCATTAACACTAAAAACACTAAAAACAAAGTGCATCTGAGGCTGATGGGAATGTGATTCGTTTTGCGGGTATTTCATCACAAACGTGAGTATGGGACAAATTAAAAATGTTGACTTTATGATGTTGGCTAGTTGATTTAAGGGATCTCTAAACTTATTACAATTCATCCTGACAGGAACATGATTGCCTGTACCAAATGTTATGGTAATCCATCCAATATTTTTAGAGACATTACATTTAAAATCTACAAATATCTACCCCATGGGTGTGCAAGAGGAAACGTCAGGGAGTCAACAAAGTCATGAGGGTTCATCATCTGGGAACAATAAATGTCGGTACAAAATTTCATGGCCCTTATTCTGGTATTTACCATGCTTGTTTTCTATTGCTTCTCTTGCTACTCTCTCAAAATACGTGCCTCTTGAAATAATTCCCCTGCAGGGAAGAGGAGTGTTATAGTGATTAATTAAATTAGCTTAATTTAATAAAAATAGCTTGAAGCAGTGCTGCAGTGGGGCACAGAGCTATTTAGTCTCCATGAATTTGTGCTGTGCTTTCTGCATCACCCATCCAGACAAATGGTGAAGGTGACCATAGTCATCCCTGAAACTAAATGCTTATTTATATTATATATACGATTAACTTAAGAGAATACATTTCTTAAATTAGGCTCAATAAACAAAGCAAAAAACTGTTTGTTGTATTTACCCATGTTTAGGACTCTGATGTTTCTAATCACAGCTCTCAGCAAGGGAAAACTTTAATGAAAACAGAAGAAATCTAGTATAATCAAAATAGAAGCTTTAAAATAGCTTTAACACTGCTTTCATGTGAAGCTCATGCTTTTACCAACAACTTTATTTCAATAGTTTTGAGTGGGGTGTGTGTGTGTATATATATATATATATATATATATATATACACACACAAACACACAAAGTGTATGTAGTGAATTTTTGACCTCATAGTTTTGTCAATTTGTTCCTGCCTTATATTTAGGTTGCCTAAAGCCAGTTTTCCAAATAATGCTGAACTTACAACCTTCTGAATATACAGTGTTGTGTAAATGAAATAGATGAAATAGAAGTGGGCGTTTTTAAGGGTGTGCTTGTAGAATAATCACAGCTCTTAATGTGGAATTGTTGGGTATGAGTATGGTCTAAACCTGCTCTACATGAGAAATTGCCCTGAGATAACTGTTATAATTTGATGCTATATAAATAAAACTGAATAAATGTGAAAAAAGTACTTTCTGATGTTTGTTTTTAATAGGAATTAAAAATAAAAGCATCACCTTGTATTCATGCTGCTCATTTCAGCAAGAAGACCTATTGGCAACTTTGTATTATATGCTTTTCAGTGATTTCTTTCTTTTATCAATACAAATTTATTATTTTATTGGATGAGTAACATTAGTTAGCAGTTTATTGTGCACTATATTTCTTACAGCTGACTAAAATTGCAGTATTCATTCTAATTAACATTAACTATTACAACCAAATCTTGAAAACATATCTTTCTTTGTCATGGCTTGTTATTTATTTCTCTGTGGGTTTCTTTACATATTTCAAACATTCCATGTTTGATTTCACTTTGTCTCACACATTAACTTTTACTAGTGCCACCCTCTGACACTGAGCCTCTAAGGTAGAACACAAACAGCTCATGCATTAATTGAAATGTTACAGAGGAGAGGCTACTAGTAAAATAATTTTTCAAGTTTTGGTTTGCTAGAGCGTGTAGCTGTCTAGTCTCCGTTTGGTTTAAATGCTGCTTAGATGCAGAAACAGCATAGATGGCAACGTAAAAGGAAAAAATGTCCTGTCTGTCAAAACATACCAAAATGTGGTATTGATGAAAAGAAATAATTTTACAATTGTGTACCCATATGCTGAAATAAAATGATTCTTGTAGTAATAGTGTGTCTGTTCCAGAGTTTGACAGCTGGCAACACGCTGCAGTGACCAGGAGGGGATTCCACTGTGGGAAGGCTGCAGGACCTGACGGTGCCTGTGCCTCTCAGCTTTGTGGAGTCTGCAGCATGTCTTCAGCATGAGCCTGAGTCTGCAGAGGGTCCCTGTGCTGTGGAAGACTT
>JAVQJD010009811.1:0-56611 GCA_036023655.1 Nannoperca australis | reverse complement strand
TCGGCATGTTGCAGTCTCTGGGTAGCGCCGCGGGACAGGCAGAGCTAGGCTGTGCGTCGCATGTACAGAAACTTTTGGCAAAGCTGCCCCCTGAGCTAGTAGCAAACTACGCTCGCTGCGCACGTTCCACCCATCCTGGAGGCTCCTACAACCTCGTCAACTTCGCCGTCTGGCTGGAAGCGGAAGCTGAGTGCCAGATGATGGCTTCACAAGTCAGGAACACTGAAGGGAAATGAAGTTGTGACGTGGGGGAGAGGCGACCAGCAGGCAATCCCAATTACCAAATAGCTACAATCTTGCACGGAGCTAGTGGCACACAGATGACTTCTGTCCCAAAGGGAGTGAGCCCACGCATCCCACTGTCGAACAGTTACCGTCAGACCCCATCATGTGCTTACTGTGGTGACCGAGACCACCACATAAATGTGTGCCCTGGATTCCGACCACTCACCCCTACAGATATGCGGGATTGGATTCAAATCAATAACCGCTGCTGGCGGTGTGCTTGGGAGCACCGAGAGGCATCCTGTGACCTCAAGAAACCATGCCCCAAATGTAATGGGAAGCATTTGGGCATCCTGCATTCAATTCAATAAAATTTTATTTATATAGCGCCATATCATAACAAAGTTATCTATGGGCACTCAATCACATGGAGCCGGTCGAGACCAACTTCCACACACACAAAGACCCAACGTTCCCACCATGAGCAAGCACTAGGCGACAACGGCAAGGAAGGAACACGGGGGCAGCAGGAGCAACCACAGATCCAGACTCCACAGCGCCGGAGGCAGAATATGTAATGTAAATGCTAATGTAAGCATATATGTATGCTGTATTTATTTTCAGTTGGACTAACAACACATACATGAGACACATTGTTGCAATAGGTGACATGTTTCTGCATTATAACAATGACAATGTGCATAGTTTTTGAGTCAATCAAGCATAAACTATCCTGCTGTCATAAAGTATGTGTGCTATTTACTCCTGATTGAGGAACAGAAACTACAATTCCCAGCAGTTTTAGGAAATGATTTAGATATTTAAAAAATAAATATTCATGACACATTTTTAAATATTACATCTTCACTAAGAACCAATGGTCTTTTGGTTGCTAAACATGCTAAATATGCAACATCCTTAAGTCAACTAAAAACTGTGAAACATGTAAGATAGGTTTAATGGGGTTTGTTGAGGATTATGAAAATGATTTAGAAATTAATTCTCCTTTAGCAGTTTAAACGTATTGTGATATTCCTCTTACCAGTGGTCAGGATGCCAGAGCAGGGATCTGAGGGGGACATGCACAGGTTATTATGGACCCTGCGACCACACCGCCTGCCATTCCTCTGTACTGCTGTCAGCTCCGGCGTCTTTACCTCTCTCCTGACGTGACAGCGGTGAAGACCCAGGGAAACAAACATCAGAGAGAAAGACAGCTACTGTCAGAGCGGTGTGAGAAAAAAGAAATAATACAGAAAGATACGCAGGAATGAAACAAAGGAGGAAAGAGAGAGGATAGGGAGAAAGAGTGCAGGGGAAAGACAGAGGCAAGCAGGGAGAGAGGTAAGGAAGGATGCATTAATAATTGATTTAAATCAGAAACTGGGATATTGTCTGAGAGAGAGAGAGAGAGAGAGAGGTGGTGCAGAGACACCAGAACCAGAGACAAACAGCAAGAGTCCAGAATAAAGGTGAAAACACTTAGAGAAGGGCAGGATACACACCAGTGCTTATTAACCCACAGGCTAGGTGTTAAGGAGGATGGACTCTTGCACACACTCAAATATTCACACAAACACACTCACACAGTGTGTTTCTGTCGTAGATGGAAGAGTGTCAAGGACAGGACGTCAAGCTTGAGACAACGTGCGTGTGTGTGTGTGTGTGTCTGCATACTTTGATTTCACTTGTGTGCGTGCGCCTCTGGCTCCGTGTGTCTAAATGCCTGTGCACATTTGTCTGTTCTTGTTTGTGTGTGCCTCCATTCTCCCTTCTTTTGTTGTGTCTTTATGTGTGCATGTTGTTATGTGTGTGCATGTGTACGCAGCATCACGCTGACAGCGCAGAGGGAGCGCATTGCTAGGAGGTTCTCATGCTGAGAACAGCCTGGAGCCCAAAGGCCACTGCAACAGCCACAAATCTACTGCAGGGAAGTAGAGGAAGAGGAATAAGCCGTTTGTTGCCAACTCAATGTCTCTAATTCTGCCCCTCCCAGCAGCACTCACACACTCCCTCTTTACAAAATCCATACCCGTTTGAACAATGTTAAAAGAATTATTTGCGTCCAGAAAGCTCCTCATCATGTCCTTTTGAACGCCCCCTCCCGCCATTCATTTACTTTTTGTGTTCATTTTTCTTTACTTTCTCTTTCTCTTCGACTCCCTTGCTCTGTATTTCAATGCCACCCTTAATATCCTCTCTCCTTCTGCTCCACCCCCCCCAGTCCCCTCTCAATAATTCACCTTGGCTATAACCGCTCCATTATTTCCAATAATACCAGTGTGGCACCCAGAGGGGAGAGAAGAGAGCTCTTCTGAGCCCTGACACACACACACACACACACACACACACAGTGCAACAGACAACCCCAGCTGCAAGTTCTGCTACCAAATCGGGCAGCCACAAAGCGTACAAAGAGTATCCTTGTTATTTAAAATGTTAACAGTCAGTTGAAAGTGTTGACTCAGTAAATGTCCTTGATGGATTGTTTCTTTGAGCATCCTCCACATTGACTTTCTTTAATAAGTGATGCATCAACGAGGTGCAGGAGCCTATGCCGATATCACTGATCAACTACAATGTATAGAGAAAAGTATAAAGTACAGGTGCTTTAGCAATCTCTCCCAAACTGGTGACAGCAATTTAGATCTGTTTTTATTTTATGCTCTCCATTTACATTTAATGAAAGCGTTGGATTTTAAGCGGTCTGCCTATTAGTGAGGCAACTGTTTGAACAACTGTGAGA
Organism: Nannoperca australis; assembly: GCA_036023655.1. Lineage (NCBI taxonomy): Eukaryota > Metazoa > Chordata > Actinopteri > Centrarchiformes > Percichthyidae > Nannoperca > Nannoperca australis. The sequence goes on along the minus strand of JAVQJD010009811.1, from coordinate 53,640 downwards.
ATGTTGCAGATTCAAAGATTTGTGCTGAAAGACAAAGCTTAAAAGAAAGTCATCTAAGGTAGCACTGAAGAATAAGATACAGTATATTTAGTTTAGTATTTTTGCTGATTGTGGTCTGGCAACGCTATGGATGGATTTGATTAAAAGACACATCCTAAAGTGAGCTGTACAACTAATTGACAGTTCTCATTGAAAGACTCAAACCAGCAGGCAAGATGTGGTCTCTACTGCTCCTTGAATACTCCAGGTAGGAAACTAAAATAAATATAATGAAGTTAAAATTTTAAAAGTAAAATGACAGGCATGTGGTACAGACTTTATGCCATGTGATGCCATTTCTGGTTATTTTAACAAACAGAAAATTGCATTTCAAATACCCTTAGTTTGTGTTGCACAATAAGAACATACTGAGTCTAACAAAGTATTGTCCAAGTGTTAAAAAAATCATCAGCTTGAGTAAGTATTGCCCCAGGCCACAGTATAACATAATATAGTGAGTTATAAATCTGTACAACACACAGTACAGACAGTGTCATATTGCAGTACTAACGGGGCAGGGCTGCTCTGCTCTTCCACAGCCTCCATGGCACACTGCAGTGACCTCTGAAGAGACAGTAGCTGACTGGACGTCTCTCTTAGCATGAACCTGGTGACAAATTGGCCCAACACACTGGAACCCTGGTACTCCTGAGACAGTGACACACAGAAGGAGAGGTTAAAAGCGCCTAACAACAAGAAAGCAACCTAGCAACAAGAAAGTACGAGAATCTCAGGGACAAGACAGACCACAGAGATGGAAAGAGAGTTGATTTGATAACTTCTCCAAAACAACTACAGGCACTTGTGAAATATGTGACAGCTGCCATTAAATGGGCTAATTAGTTCTCTGAACACATACATTATTCAGTAATGCATATCCAAATTCCAAGGTGGAAGAACTTTAATAGGAGGAATAATAATTTCTCGAGTCCCCAAACACAAATGTGATTACGCATTCTCAAAGGAGTCTTATTCATGCAAAGTGATAATGAAGTACCAGTGCAGTACTTCTTTGTCAAAACTTATAGTGACAAGTAGCCTTGTCTGAAACTGCATCATGGGATTAGCAGTCCAGAGCAATCTGTGACAGACCCCAGCTGCTAACTAGTGATTGCACGATCCTCTATGGATTTGCTCACTCCGACAGCTTTAAAGAAGAGCCAGAGCAGAGGAGCAAGGTGATCTAATTAAGACGAGATGGATAATTATTCAGCACACATCTCCTCTCCTCTTCTGGTTGAACAAGCATTGCCGTTTTCCATTCTATTCCAATTCCAATCCCTGAATCAAGGTTGTTATCTCAAAATGTCCTGCGGCAATATTAAAATATCTTGTCAACTGCAATTAAATAATAAATTGACTGGGGAGCAAAATGTTAGGTGGTGCCAAATGGTTGCACATTCATGTTCTTTTTTTGTGAAACATTTGTAAGTGTAGTGAATAGTTCCCTGCAGCAGTTACATGATTCAAATTCATATGTCAAAATACAGAGCAGAGCAAGTCTCTCCACCATTAAGCTACATTAGCAAAAATATGAGAGAAAACATTTAAATAAATATCCTACTAAGTAAAGACCAATCATATGCAACTTTAAATAATAGTTCCACATTTTGTGAGGGTTAGATGAGAAGATTGATACAACTCTCATAACTGTACAGTAAATATGAGGCTTCCACCAACGGCCTCTTAGCTTAGATTAGAACAAAGACAGCAAACGGAAACAGAGGGCTCTATCCAAAGGTAACAAATGAACACGTTGTATCACCAGTGGAAGGGATTAAACAAACACGATGGTTAATAAGTGAGATTTGTTACCTTTGTGTCGAGCGAGGCTAGCTGTTTTCTGCTGTTAGTAGTCTTTGTGGTAATTTAAGCAAAGTATTTCCTGGCTGTAGCTTTATATTTACTGTACATACATTAGAGTTGTATCAATCTTTTCATGTAACTCTCAGCAAGAAAGTGAATACGCATATTTCCCACAATGTCAGACTATTCCTTTGAAATCAAGCATACTGGAATGTAATGATAAGTAATAGAAGTGTGTGTTGCTGAAGTGCTTTTCCTGTCTCTTTTGTTAACTCATCAGTTTTGGGAGACTTGGTGCAGTATTGGCTCCATCTGTGCATGCCAGTGTTTCCTCTCAGCACTATTTGTAGCACAGACCCCCGACTTTGTTTTCACTCAGCATGACTTTTTGTACTGTAGAAGCTTGAATTAGGACAAATTCACACACACATACACAAAAGAAACTAAACATACCTCTTTAGTTTTATCCATTGCCTTTAAAATGGCAATATTCAGACTCTCCAGAGCTGAAAGCACATTGAGATACTCCCCCAGGTGCTGAGAAAAATAATCTAATAGGAAATAAGAAACAAGCTGTCAGTGTCATTGCAATGTCAGAACAATCTAAAGTTTAATTTGACTCATGAGAGTTGGAGACAAGTTACCAATTAAAAGAAGACCATGACAAGGGCAGTGAGTGAATATCTTGAAATTGATAAAGTCATAGTTTTATAAAGAAATCAATACTCATCATGTCATGTAATTGATACTGTGTTGTTTAAATCATCATTTTAATTACCCATTGTTATACGAGTAGCTCATTCCCACCTGTGTATAGTTGGTGACACGAGCTGTAAAGATTCATTTCATACCAGAAGTAGCCGAATGACAGAAAAAAACTCCTTACCGCTCTCATATTTGTCGCAAATGATAAAGTTCACAGAACTGAGAAAAGAATTTATTTAAATCAATCAAAGTAAAAGGATGTGTGGGGAAAGTTTTTTGTAAACTATTTGCAATACCAGATAAGTGAAGCAGAGAAGGACTTCTTGATTAGTTTTTAGTTCTTAATTAAAAACCTAATTTTACTATAACCAAAGAGAGGCCTCAAAATGACACACAGATCCAAGGTTAATGCATCAGCGGTACCTTTTACACTCCTCTTACTTAGATTCAATTAAGTTACCCACCTAAATGTTAGGCCACTCAGAAACACACACACACACACACACACACACACAAAAGACCACGCAACGACTAGGTAGTGATCTAAATCTGAGATAACAGGAATATTCTACCAACAGTTAACTTCTCTTGATGTCAGATGGAAAAGATGCCATTCCCATTCAATAAATTATGCATAAGTGTTATTCTGGGTACTACTTGTATTTACAGGTCTCTGCCCTATTTCTTCACTTTATTTAGGCCATCTGACAACACACATTCATTTTTAAGATAATAAAAAAAATAGGTCAATAGATCTGTGCCAGGTTTATCTTTCCTTTTTAAAGATTAAAATCAGTTTTAGAGGTGGCTGTTGTTGTTGTTGCAGTGTATTATAACGCTATTTCACCTAAAATAAAATGCTAATTTGCTTTATCGAAGACAGTTGAGAAGAATGGCACTCTAATGTCTGTATGGTAAATGTGAAGCTACCACCAGCACCAGTCAGCTTAGCTTAGAACAACGTCTGACAAATAAACATGTTATTTTGCATGGATGATTAAGGAAAAAGTGAAGTGTAAGAGTTAAGCTGTTTCCATCTGTTTCCAGTCTTTATGCTACGCTAAGCTAAGTTAACAATCTCCTGGCTGTAGCTTCATATTTAACAGACAGATAGGAGAGTGGTATCTTCTCATGTAACACTGAAAAAGTGTAGTTCTCAAAATGTTAAACTATTGATTAAAAGTTTTTTCATGGTACTGATCACTTAGAAATATGGATGCACAAATAAGATAACAATCACTTATTTCGGTGAATTTTAAAGACAGCAATTCAATCAAAAGTAATGTACTGTGACGCATTAAATCCGACAAAGCACTTCCACCAACCTGATAGCTTGTCAGTGTCCAGATTGCTGCAGGGCAGAACACAAGAGGAGATAAATGGGGAAAATATTGTGAAAGTTAATTAGGGAAATTCAAAGTCATGCTGCACTTTACTAGATAAATTGTGACATTGGAACTGTGTGAATATTAGAGTGTCATAGCCCGAGGAAGACAAACAAACACTTTAGTGTTAAACCCATAAAAATAAGTAAAATTTAAGTCAGCACAGCCTATTTCCTTGTCGTTATTTGACACACAAGCTGACATATTTGTTCTGCTTAGAAAATAAGTGTTCTGCACTTTGACATTTTACATGAAGAATGTAGTGTTGCTTTCTGGCAAGAAATGCATGTTAATGCTTGTGCGGCAGTGCCCCTTTCATTTTTTACTTCTGAACTCAACTTATAAAAACATTGGATTCAATACTCCTTTGTTTACCAGTCATGGCAGAAACCATTACATTGGAGGCTAAATTGTTCTCAGTATCACAGTTTGATAAAGGCAGTACCATTACTATGTGAAAGGTTCCCTTAATAGCATTTTACAGGTCATTTTCACTGTCAGAAGCAGACCATAAGTGAAGCTGGTTAATGGCTTGTGTTATTAGAAAGCTCAAATGGCATCTGTGGGCAAAATCACACATTTCTGTTTTCAGTCGCTGTTGTAAATTTCCATTTTGGTAGTGACAATAAGTTCCCACACATCTTTGTTGCGGGCTGCCATTATATATGACCAAAGAGATTCTTTATGTTTTCTACGTTTTCAGCTGAGAGGGAATATTATCTGCCCTATGTGACTTTAACCATCATCACCAAAACCTGCGCAGTTTTTGGAAATGCTTTTTTATCAGCAGTGATATTATATAATTAACACTATTGTTATTCAAAGCCCTTTAAATTAGACATCAGAGCTCAGTTCATGCCAGCTGCCTCAAAGCTTGGAGCGGGGTTAGAGAGGTCTGAGGATCACTGTCACATCAGTGACAGTCCAAGCGTAACATCATGTCCAAAAGAAATGTGTCACACAGTGATGGATGAACTGGCAACACAACAAAGAACTAATGTTGTTACTGTTGCCAAACACTACTCATTGGTACTCAGTGGGTTAGGTGCACAACAGAAAAGCATCTTAAAAAGTCAATTTAAAAACATTGTGTGTGTGGAATTGTTTATGCTTGTGAGTGCCATCTTGTGAGACAAACACAGGCATAAAAATCACAGTGAATTTATTATTTTAACTGAGGTGATACATATGTTTTGACAGCCTTCCAGTGTTGCCATATAAGGGAGAGTGGTCTTTTCCTCTGTCGCTGCAGAGAGTGAAACATTCCCCGCAGACCAGTGATTTCAGCAGCAACCCTCAGGCTGATTTCTTTGATTGCAGCTTCGGTGGAGTAGGTTTTGAAGTGGCGGATGTGGTCCACAGTATTTTATGTCCGAAGGAAGGGGGTTAACATTAATTCAGCCTGCTTGAGTTTGGTTGCAGGGCTCATTTTTAGTGAAGGCCTCCCTCCAGCTGTAACTGATGACTTGAAAGAAAGTCATCAGTTACAGGCATTAAAGTGCCTTGAAGCTCTTTTTTCTGCTTCTTTCAAACTGTAAGCTGAACACTATTGTTAAGCAATTTAGTATTGCTTATAGAAATAAGAATTAAGTAAACATAATCATTTTTTACCACAAGAGATTGAAATCAGAGCCCATTTCAAATAAATAAAAAAACTCACTTATTTTGTCGTCCATCTATTGAGTAGAAAAGCTCCTGTAGCTCCTCAGTAGTCAGGATCCCATCCGCAAAGTAAGCATTGAACTCTTCAAAAGACAGCTTGCCATCATCTGAAACACAGAGGAAGTATTCAGGCCAACATTATAAAAGAAATAAAAGCCAGCTGGAACATAAATGTGTTGATCGTAAAGGGGAAAACACTGGTCAGTCAAAAATCCAAATGTCAGTTTTATGCTTACTATGTAGCTGTAAAAAGCTAAAGCATTTTGACAGTAAGCAACTTGTGTAGCCGAATGTGGCTTAGTCAGAAAGCTATGCAGCTACGTTTTTAATGGCCCTAGCTAACTACAGATTGTGTATGTTTGTAAAAACATAATTCAAGCACATTGTAAGCCTAATGTCTAAAAGACATTCCAGCTATATTTGAACAGAGCACCAATCATCACCAATATGCTTCAACTATTAATAGCCTACTCTAGAGACTTCATTGCCTGTAATCTGAACCTAGTGTATCATTAGTTCTGTTGTCTCACCTCTTGTTTTTCTATTTCTGGTGTGACGGCACACTAATCTAACAACCTGATGAGCGCCATCTTAGTGCAAAACTACATCCTTCAGCCTCGTTCTTCCTTCCATCCCACACTTGGTTTGGAGTGCAGGTCCACATTGTACAGTGTGGTAATTTTTAGGGTTGAAACTAATGATTATTTTCACTTTCAATAAACATGTTTATTTATTTGGATCAAAGTTGAGTTCTTTCAAAAGAACAATTTTTTTCCGGAGTCCAATTTGACATCTTCAAATTGCTTGTTTTGTCCAGCTGACAGTCCAAAACCCAATTATATTTATTTAGGAAATAAAAGATGAAAAAGAATTGTTCTAATTTCTACAGTTGGCGTGCACTATCTGAACTTTATATATGCTGTATGAACTCTGAAAGTCTTAATCACTAAAACTGTATTGCTACAAAAACTGTGCAGAAATATTTCACAAACAGATTGGAATTTTCTACTTCTCCTCAGACTAGTTAACTGTAGACACAGCTTGTTGTGACAGACAGTGCACAGAAAAATCAATAACAGCAGATAAATAGCTTGGTTGTCATCTGTGAAGAAGTACTCCTTTGTGAGCCTACTATCAATCTGTCTACTGGCACAGATTACATAGATCAGTCAGCAGTTGGCCTGCCAGAGAGGAACTGCTAGATGTTTTAATCCTCATAAAAGAGTCCAGACCAACAGATAGATTTGTGTCTATGAAGAACAATTCTGAGCCACGACAGATGCTCAGGCAATCAGAAGTATATTGGGGCGAGTTGAATGAAAAAGTCACACCAGAATGGTCAGAGTAATAAAACAAGATGGCAAGATGGCGTACAGACAAATGAGTATGAGTGTGAAGTATTTGTTGAATCAGGCAAACAGACTGGTTTTGTCATAGAGGGTCAGACAGCTAAGACAAACAAAAGCCATCCAGCCATGTCTTTACTGCACCCATAAAGGACTCATTGCCATTCACCTTTCTTTGATTTGGCTCTGTTTCTAAACCTTCTTAGTACAGGATGACTGTTGGCTTCATAACCCCCGCTGAGAGACCTGCTGAAATAATGACTCTGTCTACACAAAGACGATGTCAAACGGGAGCAGTTTAATATGCTTTGGAGTTCCAGTTGGCTGACTCAGCAAAGCTGAAAACTCAAGGGCAAACCATCTGTTCAGCTGTAGCCTCTTTGACACCGCTCATCATTACCTCTGACCAGAATGTTTAATGTGCTGGCCGAGACAATACGTGGCCCTTGCCACATTGGCTTCCTCTCTTTTCAGATTGTTTTTTTTTAATCATCCTCCCTTTCTCTAATATGTTATTTCCTCCCACACTTAAAGAACAAGACCAATCTGATAACAGGACATTTGTTTCTGATTTAAAGGAACTATTGCTGTTCCCCTTCCCTTATGTTTCCTGCTTGTCCCTTCCTCCCTGTCTTTCTGTTTGGCCGTCAGGTACCTGCTCCTGTACTTGCCGATTTCCTGTGCAGTTGGGGCTCATCTAGTAATCACCTCTGCCGTACACCCAGTTCAACTCTCCAGTCTTTGCCAGTTTCGTGATGTACATCTAGGCTGCGCAGATCTCTGGTATGGCTTCCCGTGTGCTGTTCACTTTTTTTCATCCCAGTCCGGTAACCTGCCGGCCCAGCCTGTCCTCTTGCTCGGACCTGCCTGCCCTGGCTTTAAAGACAATTGGGATTTTCCTGGTTTCTCGCTGTCGCCTGCCTTCAGCTCTTTCAATCCCAACCAACTTTATTGAGTAAATAAACCCTCTCTTTGAAGTAAAAGTGTTTTCATTTTCTGTCTTCTGGGGTCACTATTATTACATACTCTTAAATTAAACTTATTTCTTTACAGCGGTATATTACCAGGATCTTGCATCACACAGTTTTGAAATCTATTGCTATCAGGCGTGCAGTGTTTTTAAAACTGTTGCATAAAATCCTTTCGATCATGTACTGTTCATTACTTAAAGAGCATTGAAGGATTTGTTGGGTTTCTAGTTAAAAGATGTGCTTTTAGAGCAGCGACTGAACTGTCCTGGGGCACAGGGAGAACATTATGTTAATTCTTAAGGTTAAGGCCATCCTGTTAGTATGGATCTGTCTTTTTAAGCTAAAGAGTCCAAGCATATTAAATTGACTTGTGCTTCCCTCACTATAGATTTTTATACAAACATATTTGGAGAGCTACATTGATGCAGTTATATCACACTTTCAAATTACTTAGTTTATATAGATTTACTTACATTGTGAAGCCATCTGTGGTTAGTTTGTGGAGACTTAAGATCCCTCCACATGTTTTTGTTTCCTCTCACAGTGTTGCATTTGGAAGGCTCTCTATATTTGGGATGGCAAGCTAGACAGGCAGCAGTTATGTTCGGAAGTCACACTCTTGATTATCTGTTTGATGGACTAATGACGGCTACTGGCAGTCTCTTCTATTCACTTTGACAGTTTTGGGTTAAATGTATTCTTCATGAAAACGTATGCCCGCAACAAATACACAAGCACGAGCCTCTGTGTGTTTTACTTCTTCTGTTATAACCGAGTATTTTTTTTGATGAGGAGAAAGGATTTTGAGTTGCTTGTTAAATTGCTAATAAGTCGATTCTTTTCTTAGCTTCTGTATATATAGCGAATTTAGTTTACTTTGACTTTTGAGTGACTAAGGGCCAACTCTCACCTTTGAATTTCCAACTTACATCTACATTTAAATATGAGCCAAAACTGACTGCTGTCCATACTCAACCTGTTTGTGCATGTGAATACATTTGTGCAAAACCGACAAAAATGACAGTTGGTGGGTCAACTTGTATATTATATATATATATTGTAGACTTTCTTAAGAAGTCTAATGAACATATTTGTTGGAAAATGACAAAAACAGTACGTTTTTGTCAAATGCAAACAGCAATCTTGCTTTTAATCTCTCCCACGTCCTCAAGGCATGATGGTGACAGACGGCATCAAAAGATGGCATTAAGAGCATCGGGAAGAAGATGATCCGCAGCCAGGCGGGGGGGGATTATGTGTTCGTACCTGTTGGTCTCCTCTCAAATCCAGTGGATGCGTCCTCACTTCTATAACGTGCATCTCTTTTGATGGCTTGAGGGATGCGACGGAGGAATTGATGCAACACTTATTTGCCAGATGAATCGTCATTGATCAGTCAAACATTATTTTGAAGTGATGATTATCATTCATGATTTTACACAACTGTTTTGTTCATCACTTAGCATGTATTGGTTGTGCTGTTCTGCACAGATTTGCTGCCCTAGGGCAGAGATGCTCAACGTTGGGGTCATAAGAGGTCATTGACTTGAGAGAAAATTTGTAAATGAAAATGTTGGTACCTGCTGTTAATCATATTCTATAACATTTCATAACAGTAAGTGATAAACTGTCTTTTACATTATATTTTATATTTCATTATTATTGTTTTGTCCTACCATGGAAATCCAACTCTGCTATGTGCATTTTACCTTAAATCAACACATGTACAACAGCCACCATTAAATCAGTATTTTTCTCACATACAGGAAATGTTTACAACTCATAAAGTCATCCAGCCACTGATCAATGTTATTTTATTGAAAGCTGTGAGCATTAAAATGTCATTGACTCTCAGAGGCTCTATAACATCGTCTCACAGTCCTATCAGAGCTGTCGCAGCATCCAGTTACTAAACAGATTCCCAACCCAAATGCCAACTGAAGCCTCCAAATGAATAAATCATTCATACATGGACCAATGACATATAAGGCACACACATGGGTTCTCTAAGTAGATATTTGATTCCAGAAACACTCACAACATACACATTATGTATATTATGAACTTATGAAGCATTGCTCCTGTCATGTTTCCAGTGAATGTGAGGCTATTCCTGGAACATGTTCTGAGAACAAAACAAGTAGTTTCATTGCAAGTAACTTAATCATAGTCTGCACATGAATCATACTCTGCGCCAGCAAACGCTGACCTGGTTTTAAAGGAAACAGGAGCTCTCTAATAGAGCTTAATATTTAGACTTATTTATTGTTTTGTTTTCTTAAAGTATAATATTTCTGTGCAAAATGTTACCAGACAGAAAGGTCTACAAGAAAACAATGTGCATTTAAAAATAATCTAACTAAATGGTCAAGAAAAATGAAAAACACAACACAAACCTCAGACCTTGGCAACAGCAGGCTGGAATCATAAGCAGTACACCGTACAGGGATTATGAGGCCCAATCATATATAACTGAAGCAATTTGTCTGTACAGCTGTTTCATTGGAGAACAATAAACCACCACTATGTTGACCACATATTTGCTATATAATATTCTCAGCATGAAAAAGGCACCATGTTATAGCCTCTTTTGAAATGAACAGTTAAAGCTTTCACACAAAACATTGCCAAACAGGAAATTCCATTATTACTGCAAAGGCAGTATATATAAGCAGCTATAAATCATGCTGTAGTTTGTGTCAAAAGCAATATTCATAAATTGCTCTTCAAAACTGAGCCAAAAAAAAAAATCACTTCGGGATTTCAAGGTGAAAAAAAATGTTTCCACAGAAAGTTTGAGGCTGGTGACGGGTGCCGATTCTGCAACACAGCAGGACACAGATAGCTCGTACGTGGCCTTGGCAAAAAAAACAAAGTCAGGATAGTCTAAACAAAGTGCTCAGAGGATCAGAGTAAACAAGAACCAAATGAGCAAGTGAGAAAGTCCTGTAAAGTAGGGCACAAAGTAGGCCGCACTCTTATCTCTCCAAAGGTTAGTCCCATTACAGCCTCTCCTCAGTGATATATAAATTCCCACGGATGCATCACAGCTTCAAAAGCAACTGGCATTACTAAGAGAGCTGGGTCTTGTTTCTTTATGGCAAACGCCTATGCACTACTGTATACCCAAACCATTTCAGATGGGTATTCTTAGTATCAATGCTCTACTTAGGATGCGTTCCACCAGGCCATCTGTGACGACATCTGTGATATAAGTTGCCTTTTAGCTTCCATATCCTGGTTTAAGCCTGTATGGTGCTTTTAGATTGCATCTCCTACTGCTTCTCGATTCTAAACCTGACTAATGGTCTGGAGCTCCCTGGATTTTCCCTTCACATTGGAGCAGATGTAAGGCAAGAAGCGAGGTTCATTAAAAGCGTGGCACAACGGAACGTGTGTTCTGTATCTAAGGGAAATATGGGGAAATTTCCAGCCAAAGTTCTGTAATGATTTTTTATAAAAAGGAGACCTGTTTTTTCAATCTAAACTTTCAGCTGCTATGTTTTTTTCTATAAACATTGCTGATCTGTGACCATTAGCCAATTAGGTTGTGACAGGGTTGGAGTTATGTAAGATGGCTAATTATCCTGCACATGGGTAATAGTCAGCCTTAGACCATTAAAAGCATATGGAGCATATTGGAGTACAACACTTCAGGGAACATGAACCTGACTTGCATTTAATAATTCACAGTTCTTTCAGTATTCAGTTCTCTTAACATACAGTATTTTGACCCATTGTTAATATAAAATATTGTTTAGTGAAGCTTTAAAATTGAAGCCAACACAAATGACTTAAAGTCCTAAAAGGTATATCGATAAAACATCTACTGAGCTAGCATGTCAACAGATCAGTCCTCATGGCAAGTGAACAAATTCCATGTGCTGATAGAGGCCATGAAATACAGTTGAAAGCTTCAGAAAAATATAGTCCATGTACCTTGAGTTGAGACTCTTGAGGTTCTGTCATACTAGTCATACAGTCTTATATTAAAAGTAACAGATCAGATGTTTCATTGTGCTTAGTGCATTTTATATTACATTCAGTTACAGACAGCATTTAACTAAAAATACTGGTGTATTATTCAACACATTATATACACACACATATATATATATATATATAGATAGATAGATAGATAGATAGATAGATATAGATAGTATATGCCGTTCTCAGTCTAATCCCAGTGATGTTGTAGCACAGTATATTTTCTTTGAGTTTTCCTTCTCCTGCTCTCTCTCCACCATATTTTATATATTAATTGGTTTAGTGATGACAGTCATCTCAGCTGAGCTCATTATAATAAAAATCTAACTGTAAATATATTTGGCTGGAACCCATAGAACAATTCATCACAGGGCTCGTCATAGAGAAGAGCTGTTGAGGAGTAATTGCTGTTCAGAGGCGTGCTGATTACGGCCCCTGTAAATGCAACAATGATTGATCCCATTGATGTCCACTCTTTGTTGATTGGCTTTGGTACCTTACTTTATCTGTTGTTAGACAGAAAGAAATATCTTTTTGGGCAGAAGCATTCTTAGCCACAGCACCAGCAGAGGCAGTGAGGACAGTTATTCTTACAGAAAGAATATATAAAATCTCCTGAGTGTTAAGGCAATATTCCTTCGTAAATATGTGATGCGACGGGCAGATTTGGCACATGGAACATTCAAGTTTGTCAGATGAATAATGATGATTAAATTCAGCAGCAGCAGCAGAAGTCTAACATTAGTGTTTCTCAAAATTAAGTCCACATTTACTGTGAACTTAATTTAGCTTTAGCTCCATTTGCTCTGGAAGAACAAATTCCTGCTGTTTTGCCAAAAACACATTCAGATTCAGATTCAGACCAAAATGGGATCATTTTTAGTAATTACGGCAGGAAAGCTCCAACACAGCAAAAATATATTTAAAACAATTACAAACAACAGGGCAGTCAGAAATGTGGCTCTTCATTTTAGAAAAAGCTTTTTTGAGATTTACTATGAGACCGCACATGCTGCATAACCCACAGCTAAATGGAATAAGTTCAGGCACATTTCCTGGGACTTGTTAAAAACTGCAACGTCAAGACAATCCCTAAAGTAAAATTAGATGACACAGCTCGAGGAATGGGTACAACAAAAAAGTATTTTAATCACAATAAAGCTCCCGGAATGAATCCCAAAATGATGATATATAGCAGTGTGAGAGCCTCCAGGGGGTGTTGAGGCAAAATGTAACTTCACCAAACCCAGTTTGATCCCCTGTAAATCTCCTATGGTTTAATCAACATTACTTAAAGGTCCCTTCATACTGTGCAATAGTCATCTTACAGTGACAGATTTATGTTTCACATAGTGAGAAACAGCAGCAATAAAAACTTGGTTGCAATCTTTGGCAAATGGTACAATATCAATTTTGAAGAATGTTACATTTTGTAATGAATGCCCGTATTGCCTGGATACTGTATCACATTATTAAAAAATACCATCCATGATATATGCACACCAGTGTGGTATCTACAGTACATATATTTGGGGGTATATGTGGGTGCTTATAATGTTGTTGTTGGCCAGTGTCTTTTGTGTCATTTGATGCCATTTTCTGTTTGGTTGGTGTGCAGACATGGTCATAGCAGCAGGTGTTACTTTATGATACTGTCAGAATTGTGACGCAAGCTCCAAATTGGCCATACGGATGTGACTTTTGGTGCAATGCAAGACCGCTGTTTTGGATTGACGACTAAAGATGTCTCTCGCAATTGTTGACTTTTGTCTGGGACACACAAACACTGCGGTCCATCCTCACATTAACTTGCTTCAAGGTATTAAACATGGTCTAACACAAAATGTATGAAAATACTGAAAAAATGTGTGTGTGTTTGTGTGTGTGTATACATTTGTGAGTATAAGGAGTATTCTCAAAACTTAGGTTACCTTGTTTGCACTTGCTAATGAAGACATATTATCAGTGATTCACTGCTAGAAAAACTTGGCTCAGCCTGCGTTGACATGACTCACATTCATTTGTAAACAGCACCCAGTCATCTGTGTCGACGCTGACATGGAGGTGCTTGATTTTGTGTGACATGTTCTTCCAGTAGTGGCTATAATCCAGCATCTTAACATAATTTTAATTGGGCGGTGACTTGTTGAAGCACAAAGAGGAAAGGAGCTTCACTTGAAGAGTCGTTCATGCAAATCCTTTATTTCTCCACCCAGATTGTCTGAGGCATAATAACAAGTGGAAAATGTGGGGAAACAACAAGCATGCATGATGACAAATTATTCATCACCAAACAGGTTAAGTGCCGTTTACTCACCGTTTTTGTCTGCTCTGCGGAAAATCTGGAAAAAAACAGGGTGGAGGAGGAGATGTTTATTACCTCTAGACAAGCATCACTGAAGAGATTCTTGCAATAAGCAGGTACAAATCATTAAGAATCAGGGCAATTTGTCAAAAAACACAATAGGATGTTTGACATCTGGTGTGGAAGGTTCATTTGTTCCGCTGCACCGAAGCAAAATATGACATGAGCAAAGACATTCACAAAGGCTGTTAATGTGTGAGTCATGTTGAATGCCAGTTGGTAGAACTGCATGTGTCAGCTCTAAAATATGTTTAACAATTATCAACTCTGAAGTAAATAGTAATTTCAGAAGACCAGTGAGTAGCAAAGAGGCTAAATAGTCTCTTTATCTCGCAGGTGCCTCAGTCATGAAAACTGCTCTGGGAAAATGTTTTTAAAATCATTCTCTACTCACACAGACAGACTGCTTTAATGTAATGGTTATTTTTGAAGACAGGCTAAAGACAGAAATACTGTAAGAAAAATAAGTATTCTTTGTAGTAAAGATGTGCGAGATGTATTATTATTCTATGTTTTACGGTCAATTGTTTGAATTTGTTTGAATGCCATTTGCTTGGTTTGATTTCATTTTCATGGTTTGTGTGCAATCGTGATATTTGTTAATTGTACTTCTATATTGCACTTTTTAAGCATTTATAAGGTACTTAAACCAACATTTTCCAGACTCTCGAAGCCTTTATCATCTAAATTGTAACTGTAATGTACTGTAAGAATTCCTTTACACACAGCAATCAATGTCTATTGTAACTTTCTTTATTTTACCAGTGGTTCACATTCACTTTGATTGTATGTTTTGATCATTATTATTTAATGCTTCTTAATTTCCAGTGTAAGGGATCTCCAGTGGACTTATCCAGCTGTGATTGACAAGTGAACATAATCAAAAACCTTTCCTTTCACATGATGTTGAAAATCAAGCATTTTTCAAGGAGTATATTTGATTTCAAGTATTTTCCTAACCTTGAAAACATAACGGTTAAAATCAAGCATTTTCTGTACTTTCAAGACTTTGTATGAACCCTGTAATATGGAAGAGTAGTTATTGCCAAGGTAACAACTAACGAGGATCCAAATAAACAATAAACAGAAGAGCAATGGCCACAAGCTGAGGCTCATCAATGGTACCCAGTGTGTAGATTCAGGCAGCAACATGAGGCCAGCTGATCTCCCTGAGCACTAAAGCTCACTGAACAGTGTGGCCTATTTAAAAGATCGACTCCAAGCATCCGCCACTGCTGCTGCTGCTATCGGCTCCTGTTGCAGATAACTGCGTTCACTGGCCAGTGGCTGCAACTGCAAATTGAGATACAGCATCCGCCACTCCAGGCTTCACCCGTATGTGAGCAAACCACTCTCACTGCAGGCATTTAACATGTCATAGAAGGAAAAGCACAGATGCAATTATTACCATTAACGACGGCTGAATTAGGTGCTGGCTTGCATGCTGCCTCAGTCACTGGTACACTTAAATCAAACCGAGCCATCATTAGTGTTATTAATTGCATCTGTTCTCTTCCTGCTATGACAAGTCAACAAGTCTGCTTTACTAACAAAAGGCCTACTTGAGCTATTGCTGCTTCCAGCTGCTGTCGCGGCTGCCAACTGTTATTTTTCTGGCCAGTGGCCACTGCTGGATTGCAACCTTTAAACATACTCAAGTGTTATTCGATTTATGCTGATTCATGAACTGTTGTTTAAATTTATTTAATTACATCAATGGCGCATTTCACTCTATTCCCACTGGGGGGTTTTGGTGCACTAGGAGGTGGCTTATGATTAGCAGGGGGAGTCAGTTGTCAGTTGTATTTTGTCACAACAGCGGAGAATTTCTCAACAAATAAGGGATAAATGGGCACTTAACAACCACTGAAAAAACTCAACCTTCACAAGATTAAGTTGCAATGAAAGCAAAACATCTGTTAAGAGCTCCACAGACACTGTTCACACACTTTACGGTAAGTTGTAAGTTGTGTGCATGCAGATATGTACTGTATAGTGTAAGAAGAACCAAACCTGAGAAAAATGAGGAATGTAAAAAGGTTGAATGCAGGATTGTTTTTCAAAAATAAATAACTCCAGTTTCCAATTCCAGTTGCAACATCAACACACAACGTGGTTTTAAAAGGCATAGAAGCGAGAAAGAAAAAACGGATTTGTTGTTTTGTTTGTCACTCCAATATGTTATTTTCCCTCACAAGCTTTATTTCTGAGATCTAACGACGAGGCAAGATCTGAGGGTTACAGACTACAGACTGCGCTTGGCAACCACACAAATAATCAGACCATAATGACTCAACCATTTATCTGGACTAACAACAAAAGTTAGTTCTCTATTGAATTGTCACATTGCAAGCGCACACAATTAAAGTACGGTGAACCAAAGTTGAAGCAGTTTCAAGTAGCTCTTGAAAATCCAGTAGATGTTTACAGTTCACAGTTTGGCTGACAATTTGAATGGTCACCTTCATTTTCATGTCCAATAAGTGGTTTAGATAATTGGAGTAAACTAAGGGAAAACCTGCTCCTTTATGAATCACTGTCAACTGGAGTCCGTGTGACCCCATGTAGCACCAATGAAGCTGATGACTAACATGCTATCAATGGCCAAAGCTGTGAAAATAAAAGTATGAAACTAGAATTTTAAACCATTGCATTTAACTTCAACCTATGCTTTACAATGTAAAGCTCACCATTCTTATTAATTCAACAAACAGCATTTTTTTAATCAGAACTTTATTTCGACTATGACAAAGTCGCTGCTATTCGAATACAACATTGACACTATAATTTATTTAAGAATCTATTTCCACAGGCAGCACAGCATCAGCCACAGGCACAAAACACACATCCTACATGAATAAATCGAACAGAGTCATTGACTTCGCAAAGAAGATGTACCATGAAAATGAAAATTCCCTTTGATCTGTTCTATTTTTTCCTTCCTGTTCCACTCCCTGATTTGTTGTTGTTGACTGCCATGCTCAGGTCAGTTGTGACCTACAGGTTATTAAAAACAGCAGAACCTGCCCCTCACTTTAATTTTCCATCGGTCAACAAACTCAAAGTCTGCACTTCTGCCCTCCGTCTATTATGGCTGTCTCTCAACAGCTTCACTGGTGACTAATAACAAGAGCCAGGTCATTTCAAACCACATCACTCATTGTTCTATTTTTGATTCATCTGTCTAGACTTGAAGGTGACTGCAAAGCTGCAAAACGCTGTCCACAAACCCTCTTTATCTATCACATGAAACTACAATTCATATTCTACCTGTAGGTATGACACCCAGTTGCCCCTGTGTACTGTACATCTTTTTCCTTTTCTTTTCTCCCCTTTGACACTGTAAGCGATTTAAGCAGCATTATTTTCCCTCCTGCTCAAGGGAGAAGAGGTACAACACTGTTAAACTTGTTTGTCTTTGGGCTCTCCGGTGTCAGGAGACGATAGTGCATCATTTACAGCAAAGCTCAGAAAAGGTCAGACCAGCTTCCCAGAGTGCTGCTGTTCTGCTGTCATGGTGGCAGGTGTTAAGACAGTGGGTTCTCGCAGGCTCTGCTGACACACTGTTTTGTGCAGGGCTTTTGATTTTGAGGAAAGAGGAAACTGGAGCTAATGATCATATTTTGTTGAATATATTGCATGTGCCATATTATCTTCTTGTAATTTTTACTTGGAGATTCTCCGTGATTCATGTATATTTTTCCAATTTATCCAGTGTTTTTTTTCTTTCTTTCTGTTTCCTTGCATGACTCAAAAAGCAGTAAAGCAAGAGCAGAGGGAGAAAATATGAACATCAGGAGAGGGAGGATAGAGATGCAAGACAGGGAGAGAGAGAGAGAGAGAGAGAGCTGGTGATCAAGAAAGCCTCGGAAATGCAGAACCACAGGAAAAACAAAACAAGGACATTTAAAAAAAAAAAAAAAACCTTCCACAACCATCAACAGTATCATTGACTGCCCCTGGCCTTTGAACAGGACATTTTTTGACGTGGAATTGCTTTGTCTGTCACTCTACGTCAAATACTGTGAATCTCTGCATCTCTAACATTACAGACTGGCTCATTATCATGTGAAAAGGACTCAGTATAGACATACTGTTGACGGATTGATCTCTTTATAATTGAAAGAGTATCTGTCTGTTACATGTACAAATGGGCAGCTCTGATTATTACAAAGAAAATGCTTTTTACATTCATTAATATCCACATCTCCTTACTAATTATATTGAACTTCCAGTACTATTGCAAATCAATGTGAACCACTGCAATAATAAAGTTCATCCACCAGCGTTATGTCTGAAAATCAATCACCATTGATCTGCTTTACAACTTTGGCACAGAAAATATTTATGCTTGTTTTTGTTCTCATTAGCTGACCACTAGTTGACTTTATTCCACGTATTTCAAACTGCGGGTACTGGTGGAAATACCATTGCAGCACAGCTCTACCTGCTTTAAAAAAAAAAATCTGGGGAAACAGAATGAGGTGAAACGTGATAATAACCAGACAAACACGGCAATCAAAACCAAGACAGCAAGTCCTTGACTGGCAATAGAGTATTTAATATTTCTAAACGCCATTATCTCCCACACAGGCTGTTTAAGGCAATTCAAACCCAGATATGTTTTTGAGTAGAGAGTGCCTGTTATTGTGTTTGTGTTCCATCAACAGAATAACTCAAGGTTGAAGACTGAACGTGGAGTCACTTTGGTGCTGTTCAGGGACAGCGTGCATAGACACAGTGACAACTCTGCAAAATGTGAGTAATGTGTTACTCAGACAAGGCTGTCTGTGTACTGCATTAGTGACAGACTAGACAGAAAGCTGTCACTTAATAAGAGCTCAGATTTGGACACAGCACCGGCCTGCGGGACAGTGTGTGATGGATGGATAATGACTGTATTGACGGATAGTTTCTACTGCAGTGTTGCAGGTTAATCAGGCGGAGGGTGTTATTGGTTTACCTCCAGTTGTGGTAGGTGTGTCGGTGTGCATGTTTGTGTGTATTCGTGTGTGTGTGTGTCTTTTTTGTGTATATTAAAAATAGAGAGACAAATCATAGCATTCAAAAAGCAAAAATCGGTGAAAATAAAACATTTTCACACAATTTAGATGTATCCACTCACTCGATTATTTTAATAAAGCATACAAAGAATATGTTTGTGTGTGTGTTGTTGCATAAGGTTTTTGAAACACCAGAGGTGTATGTGCGTGTGCAACAAAAAGAGGAGAACCCCCAGCAGCCCCTAAACCTGTCTGACTCTGAGAGCTTAATTTATCATGCAGAGGCAGCAGCTGCAGCTCTTCCTACTTTACTCTGGCACACACACTAGAGAGCGTGCGCGCACACACACACACACACACACACACACACACACACACACACACACACACACACACACTCTTTGGGTGTACGATGTGAGGATACAAGAGGAGAACATTTGATTAAACATTCCTACTTTCAATTTCATGGAATTTTCTAGAAAAAAACAAGCAAAATAGTGACATTTGAACTGTCTGTAAACTGTGCTATAGGTCATATATGTTTCCACCCTTTATGATTAAAAGCATGTATTTTGACTTTTACAGTTATGACAAGACACTGAAAACAATGTTTGGTTTAATAACGGAGGACGCCTGATAGCGGTAATAATTTGATCAATAACTACGACTTTTCACGGTGATGTATGAGTAAGAGAGTCGATCCACTCACATCATGAAAGATAGTAAGCCCTTGTCCGGCGGTGTGCAGCGGCTGCTGTTGCTGCTGAGCCCGGAGATGCTTCTGTTTGGCCGACTGCAGGCACATAGTTATCATCTCTGTACAAGCCAGCATCTTTAAACGCGTCGAGGCACACCTTGATCGGGGGGAATCGCTCAAACTGTTGACGGGGAAAGGTCGAAGTGAAGTGAAGAGAAGTAGCGGCTGAATGCGTGGAAGAGAGGCGGGCTGCAGGTGAGACAGATATCAAGTGAAGCCAAGCAGGCGGAGACTCGGAGCTGCGCCGCCAGCCCCTCCTGCTGGAGCCGCTGTGATTGGCTCGTTTGTCTGCGCCGTGCATCTGGATCAAACCGTTACCTTCATCAGGACCAGTCGCTCACTAAGCCCCTGATAACCTTTTGTGCAGCAACTACTTCCGTCAATGTATGAATCCTATACGTCAGAACTATAATCCACTATCTGAATGCAAGGAGGGGTCATTTATCATTTTTAGGAGTTATTGACACTCATAAAGATGCATTTTCTTATGTCGTGCGTAGTTCAGAGGTCAAATAAAACCCACAGGTAACCTACAATTTAAATTGAATGCAAAGTTTAACGTGGTAAGAAAAAAATCTGAATGTCACCAATAACTATATATTCATGTCGACGCCAACTTTTACCTGTAAAATTCCACTAGACCAACATTTGAGCGACACTGCCACCTGCTGGATGTCACGAGTCATTGTTTTGACTTTTTCAAAAACATATATTCCATTATGATTATATTCCATTACATTGGGTAGCCTAATCTATCGCATGCTGTTTTATTATGTTATTATTACGAACCTCTCATTATTATTATTATTGTTGTTATTGTTATTATTGTTATTATTATTATTATTATTATTATTATATAATTGAAGTAGAACCTTAGAACTGGAGAGCTGTAGGCCTGCCACGCCGTCTGCAGTACGTTTAAGTGGAGAAAAAGAAAACGACAGTGTGTATAATGAAACGCTGAAATGAGACCTTTTGTTGGTTTAGTTTTGCAGCGTGTTTCAAATCAACACCACGAAGCGTAAGGGGCGGAGCAGAGCGACCACTTCCTGAACTTGAGCCAGTTTCACTTTCCGTTCTACCGGCCAGCTGCTGAGAAGGGAGAGCTGGACACCGCGGCAGGAAAAAGAAAGCAAGTGGATTTTTCCAATTTTTCCCTCCAACTGGAGCTGTAAAGCAGCGATCGGAGGGAGCGTCCGTTGGATGCGGACCGGGCTGCGCCAACACGACCTGAGGAGGTTGGATCATGTGAACTTGTCTCACTGACAGCTCCGTTCCGTCGCATCTGTCGTGTTTGCGCGACCCATTTCTGTGTTAACTGTCGTTCCAGGTGAAACGATGGCTTCTGAAGTTGCTCCGAGAGTCAATTTGAAAGAAGGTGAGCTGCTCGACTTAGTTTCGATTTTGTTATGAGTAGTTTCGTGTCACACACACACGCACACACGCTTTAATGCACCACACAATACACAAGACAGTACCTAGGTAATAGGAGAAGTGCAGTGTGATGATAATAAGTCACGTGAGGACAGGAACTCTTCCCTTGCAGCCGAAGAGCTGGCCTCCTCTCTGAGCGAAGCCCTCAGCAGCGGAGACGGACAGGAAGCGGTCAGGCTGTGCCAGCGGCTGTCACAGCTGTCCGTCCCAGTGTCTGTCAGCGTCAGCAGCGACGCCTACCCCCAGGACTCCATAAGGTGGGGAGCACACAACCGTGTGTGTGTGTGTGTGTGTGTGTGTGTGAGACTTCCTTGTTTTGGCCAAATGTTTCCAAAACATGTAAAAACAACAGAAACTTTGCTGCTCCTGGGGGAAGATTTGGCCTCTTTGGAAAGGCCGGGTTTATTTTGAGGGTGAGGCATGTTTTGTAATGGGATTGTGTAATGGATAAGGGTGCAAGAATGGAGGTCAAATATGGCAACAACAACAACAACAACAAAAAAAACCCAATAAAAGTTTGTGCACGTACGCGTCTCTGTGCGTGGATTGCTATCTAGAAAAGGTAGCAGTCTGTGAATAAGTGGAGGATCGATGCATGTTGGTGTGGCTATGCAGTAAGAAGATAAGATAAGGCTGAGTCCACTGTTTTCTGTCCTGTAGGCTGTGGGTTGGAGTGGAGGATGCTCAGTCAGATAACTACATTCCAGTGACTGTTGTGGTCTCCTGTGACATGACAATTGCACAACTTAAAGAAAAGGTACCGGTGGGACAGCACACACTTACAGAAGATGATCTGACGGCACTTTTTATTACTTTCACAGCCATAATATCTTAACAACCTGTAAAACCTCATCAGTGATGTAAACTATAAACACAGAACTGAGCCACGATCTATTAATTCAGACCTTTTATGTGTTTCTTTGCAGTTTCTTTTGTATTGTTATCTTACAGTATATAGTATGTGTAAGTAGGTCAATGGGCCTCTGTTATTGTGTGTTAAGTTTTATATTATTTATGTAATTTATAGCATGATATGTAGCTTATGCTACGATTTGTTTTTTTGTGTGGCTTTATTTAAATACATGTACATGAACACCAGCACAAATAGTTAGTGTTATCACCAGCCATTAACAGAACAAATGTAAAATAAAAATGATTTATCCCTCCATTTTATGTGCACAGATCAACCATGACTTTGGGTTCGCCCCCTCGCTGCAGCGCTGGGTGTTTGGGAAGCGGCTGGCTCGCGACCAGGAGACGCTGTACAGCCACGGCATCCGTCACAACGGAGACCAGGCCTTCCTGTTTATCCTCTCCGCCCAGGCTGCAAACCTTACACGGCAGCAACACAACCTGGACCAGGAGCAGCAGCGCATAGAGGGTCAATAGCACACACACACACACAAAAAAAATGTTGGTACAAATAAACTGCATATAAGAGTTGGTCTCGACCCGAGATCATTTTGTTATGGTATGGCGTTATATAAATGAAATTGAATTGAATTGAATTATTCAGTACTAATCACTACTTACTAATTAGGCCATGTCTGATCAAAGTAAACAAAGCAAAGAACCTTTCCAATCACTATTTGATTTGGTCACATTTTGGTCCGTACTGAAAATATATTGATACCCACCTTGATAACAGGTGGAATCAAGAAGTCGACTTACTGGTTAAATTGGTTTTATGGAATGAGAATCTATTCTTAGGCATCGTGGAGTCCATGGAGTCCATGCAACTTTTACCCCGAGGGCTGGGCCTAGGTGGTGGTGAAAAGGCAGCTCCTCCCCCAGACGCTCCAAACGCTCCTCCTCTTCCTCCTAAACCCCCGACTGCACCCAAACCTCCTGTGCCTCCTACACTTCAGGTGAGAAGACAAACTCTGCATTCGACGTGTTGTCTGTAGGTGTCTACACGGTGCATGTCCAGGGGGCTGTGCAAGCATACTGGATATTTGTGTTTGTGTGTAGGTTGGCTGGGCCTGTGCTATGTGTACATTCATGAACAAACCAACGCGTCCAGGCTGTGAGATGTGTGGAGGGGAACGGCCAGAGGACTACCAGGTGCCTAAGGTCTACGAACCAGACCAGCAGGAGAGTCTTCGAATTCAGCAGGAACAGCTGGCCACGTTGCAGTATGAGCAGGTAGCAGTGATTGTTCATTGAAACGCAGGCAACTAGGAATCCTTGAAATCCTTGAAATTGAAAATGTCTTTATATCTCAATTAGACCTAACCCTGTTCACAGAGACTCATTAAAATATATGGTAGTTGTGTGGGGACCAATTGCCAATAGACCTGCAACACAGTGCAGCTGATATGTTAGCCGGACTCATATTTGTATTTCTAAAACTTCAAAGTACATATACACTCAGTGGCCACATTACACCTGGTACACCTTTACTATCTATTGCAATTCAATACAACAGCTCTGACTTAAATTATACCTTTGCAAAGTTTATAAAGATCATTTTTCATTTATATTGTCGGAAATGATTAAAATCATAGTTAAAGGTGGTGTTGTACTGGACAACATTATACTGAGAGGTGTTTCTAATGTTTTGTCCTCCCTATTTACATACATTAGGGGGGCAGACTATTAAAAACACCTCTCAATAAAATACAGTCCAGTACAACCTCACAACTACAATTGTATAACCTCAGTGAAACATATAAGTGAGTTAACACCTCTATGGCAACACCTCTGTGTCAAAAAGGCACATTATAGGCATCATAAAAGTGGACAGTTGTATTGGATTGCATTAGAGTGTACAGTAACCCAGAGGTTTGTTTGCCAGATATCCAGCTTTCCAACAAGGTTTCACATTTATGAAGGAAATGTCTTCATGATGTCAGCCATCAGCCCAACAACCTTTTTACTTTCTGTGACACAGCCATACAGTGTTGCTGTTATGTCCTTAGGATTTGCAGACATTGTGATATGTTGTAGCTGAAAATGTGTGCATAGATCTTTGTTAGCCACAGAGCTCGTTTCTTCACTTATCAAAAACCTGATGCATGCGCTAATCTGGAAAGTAAAAAAGGGAAACTTGATGTGTGGTGATCTAAAGGCTCGTAAAGTTCATTGTGGATCTCTCGTACAGAAGAGGATGTTCAGAAGTTGAACTAGCTTTCTTTATGGTACATATGATAAATGCAGAACCAATAGATGACACCACACAACCAGGTAGATTGAAATATTAGTAAACACAACACCACTCTTGGTGATGCTCTTTGAAACTACTTCAACAGTCTTCAGTTTCACTTTCCAATTTCTGGAAACACAGGATAGTGATGTTACGTTTACAATCATGCCATGACATGTTTGACAGTTTGTGATGAATCTCTTCATTGCGGTTGCCTCCCTCCGTTTCTGGGTGATGAAGGCTAAGCAGGAGGAACGAGAAAGGAACTACCTGTACTTGTTGGCAACAGAAGACCAGCACCTTATCCACAACACCACAGAGACAGAATGTCCCATCTGCTTCTCTGCTCTGCAGCCAGAAGAGGGCATCGTGCTCAGAGAGTGTCTACACACCTTCTGCAGGTCCGACACAATCATTTATGTTGTAGCTTCATCATATGTTGTAAACTTATTTTCTATAATGGTCACACACATGCCACTATCTGCAAAATGTGCAAATGTTAGTATTTAATGCATTTGTACATTTTTCTTTTTCTTTGTGTGTGTGTGTGTGTGTGTGTGTGTCTTTGTTCAGGGAGTGTCTAAAAGGGACAATAGTGAACAGTCAAGATGCTGAGGTGTCATGTCCTGACAGATGTGAGAGCAAACTACTGGACAGAGAGATCAAAGCGGTGAGCGTAACACTGGAGACCAAGAAACCTTCAGAGCAGATGTTTGAAAAGTCATAATCTGAACGCTGATGGGAAATAATAACATACAAAAAAGTACAACAATCCAGAGAGTTACGTGTTACGACTGTGACCAGATTTTCATTTCAGTTGTTTAAGTGGACAATGGCCACGGAAAATAGTTACAATTAAAACGAGCACATTAGCTTTTAACAGTATATGCCTAATGTAATGACATTTCACTGCTCGGTCAGATTAATAAAAAACAAAACAATGGTTTCTCATACTTGTAAAATAGTGTGGAATATAAAGTTATTTTTCTGTCATCTACAGAGGAACATGTTTTTAATCTGAATAATTTAGGATCTATTCAAGTAAAACAGAATTCTTTCACCTCACAACATCTACAGTACAGTAAATGTCAAGTCAGTCAGTGGAGGTGGGGATGAACTTTTAGTAATATTAGTCTGTAAGCAAATATTCAAATGTCAAATCCGTACATTTTAATGTCATTTTGCAAAACTCTTCTTGGGAGAAAAAAACCCAAGAGCCTCTAACAGGCAGCAGGCAACATGTTCTTTATTTCTTTTCCAACAATGTCACACTCTCACTCTCTCTCTGTCGCCGTTTTATGATCCTGGATGCAGCTGCTCACAGAAGAGGAGCACCAGCGGTTTCTGGAGTTGCGCCTGAGCATTGCGGAAAGCCGATCGGAGCACAGCTTCCACTGTCAGACTCCCAACTGTCGAGGGTGGTGCATCTACGAGGATGAAGTCAACGAGTTCCACTGTGAACTCTGCGATGAAACCAACTGCATTCTCTGCAGGGTAGTTTTCTGACATTCACTGTTCTTACTGACCACGCTTTTCTTAAAGTGCACTAACAATTGAAGCACCAAACATAAAGGAAGTTGTGTGTGTTTGCAGGCCATCCACAATGACATGAATTGTAAGGACTACCAGGATGACCTGCGCATCCGAGCAGAGAACGATCAGGCGGCTCAGCAAACTAAACAGATGCTAGAGGTGGGTCAACCCGCTTCAATCTGTGTGATAACTTGGCACAGGGGTGCGGCTGCGCTCTGTTGCACTTCTTGCACTTCTGATGCTGTTTGACATGTGCTCCTTGGTGTTTGGGTATGTATGTATCAGTATGTAACAGTACCGACCCTGTTACCAAGAAATAAGAGAACGCATCACTTGCTGTGCAGAACAATATTGCAGCAGTGCACTACCCAGTACACCAGGAAATTCTGAAGTGTCTTAAATGCACTTCCTTGTTAACTGTAATTCAAGTGCTTCATTACACCTGTAGGAATCAACTAAAACACTGGTAAAAGTGAAAAGTTTATATTTTACTGTTAAAAAGATATTACATAGAGCTTTAAATGGTTTTCATTATGTCCAATGTCTCATAAATATTATAACAAACAGATTTTTGTATTGGACCGTGAGCCGTGTTCACTTCTAGGATTCTCCTTTATCTACAAACTGGAAGGGCTGGTCCAGTGTCTGTTTTCTTTTACATTAATTTTAACTTTAATCAATTTAGCATTGGTAAGTACATTTGAGGAATTTTCTTTTCCCTATAGTGAAGTCTTACTCAGGCTCTGTCTTCTTATCTCAGACTGAGTCCTTCAGTTCCCAGGGCTGACTTACTTAAAGGATAGTAGCCAGGGGGTTGTCCCAGGATCTAAGACCTACATATTAAGATTTTTTTTTAAATAGGTGACTGACTGGTATTATGAAACGTGTTTAATGTTGCAGTTTTGTGAATCACCATCCATCTTCATGAATTGCGTTTCTTTTGGACAACAGGTGTTATTCGTTGTTGATTGTTTGAGCAGTTCCTACTTTGAATTTGACACGATTTCACTGTATCTCATTATAGAGCCTGCTACAGAATGGGGAGGCCATGAAATGTCCGCGGTGTGACATCATCGTCCAGAAAAAAGACGGCTGTGACTGGATCTGCTGTCTGATGTGCCGGACAGAAATCTGCTGGGTCACCAAACAAGCCCGCTGGGGACCAAATGTAAAAACATTCACTTGCACGTGAAATAGAGAAACTATATTTTTCACGATGTTGGTAAAGCATTCAAGAATGTTATGCTTGTGTGTTTGAGCTGTGCGTATAACTGTCTCTTTTGTTGTATTTTACAGGGCAGCGGAGACACATCAGGAGGCTGTAAATGCCGAGTCAATAATCAGCCTTGCCATCCCAACTGCCAAAATTGCCACTGATGCAAGCACACTAATGAACGCACATGCAGCTGCAAGCACACTCACGGTCTGAAGAAGCGCCGATGTCGGACGATGCTCATGCTGCAAGCTTAATACCGGCCATATTAATGTGCTCTTTTGATTCATATTACTTACATTTGGCCTTGTTTTCAATGGTATAGCAACAAGACCTCACTTGTCTTCAATGCCATACACAAGCTTTACAAACTGCCAGCTGTATTCTCTACAGCTGCAGCTGAGGATAATAACTGAGAAAATAAGCTTTACTGGGATCTTCTGCTTCTTCTAATACTTTTTTATTCTTTGGTGAAAAATGAATGCTGTTTGACGTTTTGACCTCTGGGTGCTACTTATATCACAATCCAGTTTGATGAGCCAGAAATTATAATTGTTTACTTGAGTTTAACTGGAGTTCAAACTTTGATCGGACAAACACACCAAAATATATTAATTTTTAAATTCCAGTCAAACATTTAAGAAAATGCTGATACACAGAGTAAATAAAAATGTGACTCAACAGCTAATAATTACATAAATAAGGAATATTTTTTCCCTGTGTGAAGTATGGCTACAATTAATTAAGTACAACTAACGATCACTCATGAGCAATTAATTATTTTTACAACTCAGTTTAGTCTTTAAAACCAGAACTACAGATGGATTAGTTACAATTACTCAAGCCCAAAGTGAGGTCTTCCTAACTAAACTGACCAAAAGATTATTTTATGTTGTAACCCGTAGACGTTTGTCGTCTTTGCCCACGTGACTAAAATGATTCATTTGTTATCTGAATTATAACATCAATAGATTTTCTTTCAGTCGACTAATCAGACTGTGGTGAAGGATGTTGTCTTAAGTGTTTACATTGAATGAATGTCTATATAATGCAAAAAAAGCTGACGCACTTAATAACTTTGAAGTATCAGGTTGAAACATGGCACAGTGGGGAAATAATGATGCAGTATTTTTGTAAAAAGGTATTCAGGAATTTAACTGTACTTGCAAAGTGTTCGTTTCCCCAAGTACTACAATAACCAATGTACTATTACGTATATACATGATATTTAGTTTGTCTTGTTTCAATGAGATTTGTTGAGTTTCCTGTGCATGTTATTTAAAGTGACACACCTGAACTCAAATAAACTGGAACCACAAGCATAGCATGCTAGCATTGTTGTAACACAATAGATGAAGGTTAACATTAAGGTGAATCTAAAAGAATAACTAAAGCTGGTAAATTAAACCCGACAGTATAGTAACGTTTAGCCAATGTAGTGATTAAAATTACTATACAAGTCGAGTCTGCAATATCCTAAAATAAACTGTGCCCAAACAAATAGACGGAACATTTTCACTCTAGTTTATTAGCATTCTCTTGTACATCTTTACATTAGTATAACAGATTCATTGTAACAAAATAAACATTAAAAAGGCAGATATATCATTTAGTGCAATGAAAATAAAAGAAAACCACTGAGTGCAGATGCATGGTGTATTACAACACTGCTGAACAACTAGACTCACAGGCACCTCAGAGAGTCCTTGGACATGTTCCAGGTCACCTTCATTTGGACCAGTTTGTAGATCCCTCACCAGGTGAATCAGTGGCTTACTACAAAAGGTAATAAACCAATCAATTTTAATACAGGAATGGGATGCCCAAGTGTTCAGTTCCCACTATAGCAAAAACAGAGTCGCTCCAATGGCTTCAACTGAAGTGAGACGTTTTTAGTTGGCTGGTTGTTGTGTTGTACAATGTAGGTAACCGAGAACTCAGTCAGTGTTGAGAAAAACACATCATACATGTTACAGACAACCCAGCTTCACTTGCCATGTATTGTCCGATCAGTCTTGGCTATTCAGGTGAGTGACATACCACTGAATCCTAAGCAATCCACTATTACTTTAAATATGCGATGATATGAATGAAAATGATTAGAACGTTGGAATGAGCCGGACTGCCTCTGAATTGAAGTTGCTATACTCAAAGCAATCCAACTTACTAACATACATGTGTTCAAATAAAGCTAAATCCATGTTTAAAATCAAAAATATTGGATAGCAATCATTTGAAGGCTCGTGCACATCATGTGACCCGGAGCACCATTATGGTAAGAGTGAGCAAAGCGCCTATCAAACTAATTTTAAAGTGATTTTGAAAAACTAATGCAGTCAGTGCAAACTGGGTCACTACTGTGCCAACACAAGGACTGTGGGATCCACTTCCTTTTACTTGCTACTTAGACCAGCGCTGATATTTTGTGTTACCAGGCATTAAGTGAGTGTGTTGCTGAACTATAAAGAGAGATGTAATCGCCTACTCATACCCCAGTCATTTGGGGACATGAAACATAGACACAGTTTTGAGGCTGAGCAACCAAAACATTTGGTGAATATACAACTGGAAACCTCTAGTAAAACTATTTGTATAGGGTTATCTTTTTACTTACTGGACTGTGAAATCTGTTCTCCATTATGGGACCTAATCCTCAGATGTTTTTTTATTTTATTATTATTATTATTATTATTATTATTATTATTATTATTATATCTCAAGCAAGCTGCAATACATTTACTTTAACAACACCAATAACATTTTGTATAACCTTCTTACAGATAAGTTTAGCTGACGGAATAGTTCAGTTGAATTAAAATATGTAGTAGAGGGTGTTAACTGTTGAAATGTTTTAAAGATAGAGGATAGATGCCAGAAAGGAAGATACTTGACTACTACTGGAACAAAAAGGCATATTCAAAAAACTTGTAAGAGACAAAATGAACTAAAAACATTGTAAAACGGTGACCATAAAGTGCCTGTGTGTCATGACCATATCTTTACACAGCTGCTTACATACCTATAACTTAAAAAACTGTACATTTTACAGGGAGAGGGTTGCAACAATCCTCTATTTGGTCTCAGTCCAGGTATCAAATAGATGACGAATGGGTTGTGACCACAGACACACACGCACACCCACACACGCGCGCACACACACACACATCAGCTCTCTTAATTGGCAGCAGTTTCAAGTGTAGTGAGTCCACCAAGCTTTTCAGCATAAATCTCTTATGTGAGCATAACTCATTATCAGATTATCCTAATACCAAATATAAATACACTTTAATAATGACACCATCAGTAATAGTTCTTAGAAATACAGTGCCTCCCTTATAAACAGGATGAATTCTTCATTTCAGAACACCAGCAGTTGCTGTTACTCTGGTGAACGCTCTTCAGAAGTCATTAAAAAGAACCTGGGGCCTTAGAAGCCCTACATAGGATGTTAAGACACATCCTAGAAGGCGAAAGAAGAGCGTTAACTGGTTCGGTGTAGAGAGTGCGCTCCAGACTGCAGGGTTTGTGGTTTAAAGGGTTCTGGGAATCAGACCCACCAGCTAGGTTCAATCAGGGACAGATAGGATAGAGCGTAGGGGGTAAAAAAGGAGCAGTTCAAGGAAACAAGTCCAGTTTGGGAGCCCACTCCAGGGCAGTGTTGACCACAGCGAGAGCTGCTGCCCCTAAAGCCACCGTCAGACCCATGACAGCCAGTCGAACAAACCGGCGTGCTGCTGAAGGTCGGGCCACTGCCACAACCGAGTTCGCTGCAGAGCTCTCCAGCGCAGCCTGTTTCTGTTTGCGTCGGCGACGGAGAACAGAGTCCGGTCGCTGTTGAGTGGACGCAAGGTCAAAGTCCTTAAAGGTAGAGCTTGCCATGCTTAGGAGGAAAAGAGACAGATACATAAAGAGACAAAGAAAGACAGAAAAGTCCAGTGTTAATGAAAGAACGGTGAGCAACTGGAGTCGTTGAGAAGTAGAAAAAAGTGAAATATGAATTACTACATATATCTATATAACAGTAGTCAGAGTGCAAATGCAGAAGCAGAGAAAAAAAGATTCCCACCACTATGCTTGGTAGACTTAGGATTCAAGTACCTTTCACGTGAGACGGCCTCTCTTGCCAGTTCAGAGGGAGGGAACTGGACAAAGAGGTCTCCTGCACGGCTGATGAGTGTCTCATATGGCAGATCCTGGGGAATCTGAGAAAGCAGGTGATGAACCATGGCCATATCGCATTCACACTCCAACACCTCCTCTTCTCTGTACAGTACAATCTGCAACACAAGAACCAATACCTTATATGAGCGCGTTTGTTATTACACACCGACAACTGAACAGGCTAGTGTCCATCAGAGATGCGAGGACTGACATGATTAGGTTAACCAAACTTGATTTGTTGTTACGGTTTAATGCAGTTGCAGTGACTTGGCTGTATGGGGATGGACCAGCCATTGATAATAATCAATCAATATAATGTTCAAACAGCAGCAACACAAAAAAAGAACAGAACACCTAACTTACAGACAGGTTTCTAAACCAGTCCCTGAATTGCAAACTAGGAGGGCTGGTTACAGGAAACTCACCACAGCAGCAAAGTAGATGGGCATCAATGGATGGCAGGCCAGGAAGAAGTCATACAACCGGACAACATGGCGGAAGTCTGACAGGACGTGGCCGAACCAGGTGATCAGCCAACTGAGAGCGAAGACTGTACCCACCTCAGCCCTGAGAATCATCCAAATCCATGACAACAGATCATCAGCCCACAAAACTATAAAAAGGTGTGCTCATGCTCTACTTTAGGGACAAGAAATGATAAAAAATGAGTTATTCTATGGAATCTGGAACTGAAAGATATCAAAAGAAAGAGTCATCGTAGCCCTCCAAGCAGAGGAAATAATGACTTGTGTTAAGTCCTTACAGACGTAACTCAAGGTGTCATAATAGGATCAGTATGCTGTAAGCGCATAATCACCCTTCTCCTTGACTTGAAACATTGCTGTGATCTTATGATTTGAGCATACTGAGGTTACACATTCACCTCTGTTGTTTTGAAACACTTGGAAAAAGATATTGCTATAGGTGTGTCACAAAGTTGGAAGGATACTGCCAATAATCAAATTAACATATAATTCATTATGGAATTTCCCTTTGAATAATGCAGATATTGGAATAATTGCTGACGGGCTCTTTGCTGAAGATACAGTTGCGTTTGTCTGCTGTTAAACCCTACGTGTTAATGCAGCCTTCACTTCTGATACTGTGTTGGATGTCTCAACATTTCATAATTCTTATAGTTCTTCTCATTTAGCATGTGGGTTGAATGGTCAAAGCTGATAATGGTATTGACGTTTGCAGAAAGGCAACAGTTTACATTAACTACCACCATACTGTAACCCTCCTGCTACCCTCTTGACATTCATATAGAGCAGTACAGCTTCAGACAGAAACAAACTAAATGTTCAATAAAATGCATTTAGGACAGCAGACACTGGTGGAAACTATTTGTAGAGCAGAATGGTATTACATTTCATAAGCACAAGGAAAGCTGTGCCGGGTATGAAGCCTTTTAATATCCTTAACTTACTTAGCATAGCTGCCTTACCTTTCAAATAATGTTCATAATGCAGGTAAAGCGAGGACAGATTTCTCATTTTGCAAAGTTTCATGTCTTATAGGTAAGCTCTAATGAGACAGAAAATACTTTGATTTGGCCTGTTATCACTAAAACAGCAGAGAGTCTTACTGTTGCATGAAGTCATGCACATCAGGGTTGACCCTCTCAATGATAGGCATCAAATAGTTAAGAATGTGTTTTGTGTTGTCCATGGTAGGATCCATGAAGTCCCTTAAAAGGAGGATAAAACAGAGAATAGTTTAGAGTGCATAATGGACCATTGTTGAAGGAGAGAGGCATGGTGGGAAATAGTTGTTTCTGACATATGGACACAAATGAAAGAAAGAAAAACTAAGAAAACAGGTAGTAAAAAAGTAAAAAAGCTGCTGTAGATTATACAGCACACACAGAATAGTATATGGTAAGTACCTGAGGTGATGCGTGGAGAGCTTTTCCACAAGCGCAGTTGCAAGGCGCTCTCCCAGGACCAATAAGAAGGTGACAACAATGTCATGGTATCCTTGGTAGTAGTGCAGCTGGGGATTACGTTTCAGAACTAGGAGGATGATGTCAATTAGCTCTTCTTGGAGACCCTCCCTCTGCTCATCAGGCATACCTGTATAAGCCCAGCCCCCACCCCCAAAAAAACGCAGTAGTTAGTTTGTATAGACTCTGGGTATGCCACTACTATAAAATGTCAGAAATGCAGCAATACCAGGTTTTCATAGCCAACCCAATATGGAAACAGTGCTTGTTGTATTATACTCATCAGTCAAATAAAAGATAATCCGAGTAAGTGGCAGAATTTATTGCTGGCTCACCTACATGTCAAACCTGCCAGAAAGAATTAACAAAATAATGCAAATCCATAATGTAAAGATAAAACCTAATTCCACTGTACTCTGAGTACTGCGTTAATATATTTAAAGGACACTGATTGAAAGAAATACAGTAGAGTATATTAATGCTTAGGATTCCTCCAAAATGAACAATAATACATTGTACAGTTTTGAGAGAGGAACTGTGTGACTTCCGGCTGATCACTGACAGATGTCATCGACTGGCACAGATCAAACTTTACTGAGATCAGAGCTTGCAGAGGACGAGTTCACCCCAGGACATGCTTTTTTCCCACCCACCATAAAGGCATTTTGGGCACAGCTCCTTCAAGTACAGTGATGATTCAGTAGATCTTATTTGACAATCTGAGTATCAATACTGGCTGAGATTCCAGTAGTGCAGAGTAATCAATGTGGCAGCCTGCACCCCTAAAGAGCTCTTCTGGAATATTATGTGTGTGCCAAGTTGACTAACAGCAAAACTTAACTTTGCATTGATCTGTAGGATAATACAGGTACATTTTCCAAAGTGAATTTGACATTGACAACTCAATGTAACAACACTTTTCAACACATTTCAAATGAAAACCAACCCCTCTGCCCCTGAGCTAATATGTTGTTTTGTTTCTGGTTCAAAGATGGTGTAGAAAATCCCTTGATTCACATATTATAAGTGGCAACACAGTACATTTAACACATTCCTTTATAAGTAAAACTCTCTAGATTTGGTGCTCAAGACTGCAGGGTTCTCTGAACAGGTTAAGGGTTCTACTCACCAGGTGGGAACCTCCGCAGTGAACGCTGGACATCCAGCAACACCTGGTTGTAGTCCTTGTTATTCTCCCGCTCTACTTTTTCTAGACAAGAAATGTAACCATCAGCATGTTGCATATTGAGAAAGGGAATGTGTGTGCGATGGCATATAGACATGTAGCCTTCTTTGCTCCGTTTGCGCATATGCGGCTAACATGCTACCTGGCTCTTGATCCAAGACGTGAGGGGGGACGTTGAGAAGCCGAGGCCAGACTTGACCGCGTATCTCATCAGTCAGCAGTCCTCCTTCGCTGATAGCCATCCTCCTCAATGCTGCCACATCCACTGGACTCCCACTAAGGGCCTGTGTGATGTCGGCAATTTTCCTCTTTCGTCTGGTGTCCCAGTCTGAGACACAGATATGGCCGTGTTTAACTGTGCTAGCTAGTTGGTCTGTGTTTACTATTATCTTGCAACAGATATCGTTAATTTCCCACGCAGATACCCAAAGTTAACACATTTGCGATGGATACGGAGGGCATGGTTAGCCAACAACAGACACACGCGATTGCGTTTTTGGTATGAAAAAGATTTTGCTGCCCAAAACATATGATTGTCCAGAATGAAGACAGCTAACTTAGCGACACGCCACACTTACCTTTACC
This sequence comes from Nannoperca australis, assembly GCA_036023655.1. Taxonomy (NCBI): domain Eukaryota; kingdom Metazoa; phylum Chordata; class Actinopteri; order Centrarchiformes; family Percichthyidae; genus Nannoperca; species Nannoperca australis. The sequence goes on along the minus strand of JAVQJD010009811.1, from coordinate 18,412 downwards.
TTGTTTTCCATTCATAGGCGACGAGGTACCAACACTTTTAGAATTCTTCATTTTATTCTCTACTTCTTGATGTGCCCTTGCTAGATTACATTACTTGCCATCCTCTTTTTTTCAGGCTGCACTTGATTTAGCACTCCGTGGCTTGCGACTTCAAGCTAGCTGTCAAATTAGCAATGTTAGCCTCATGCAAACACGGGCCCGATAGTTAGTTAGCTAACGTTATTCAGTCTTAACGCTAGCTAGCTAACGCTAATGTTATTCAGCAACGCGGCCATCGTTATTCAGACCACTGACAAGCGGGTTAACAATTAGGAAACACTGCTTAACAGCAACCCCAGACACACCGGTGGCACGGCTACATGTTTACGTTGAAGGAAGCGACCAATCGGATACATCAGCTTTAGCTAGCCTCCCTGCTCAGACAGAATGATGACGTAGGGGGTTAAGATGATGGGACGTGACGAGGAGGCGTGTCCACCTTCCCGGCTGTGTTGATCAAATAATAATAATCACAATTTATTATTTATTATTATAAAAAGATGACTATTTCAGTATTATCAAAGACACATAATATTTGATGTACAGACAGGTACATCGATCATTTGATAGTTAATTGATTGATTGATCGATTTGGTATATTAGACTATAGCCAGTGGTGGAATGTGTACATTTCCACACACACACACACACACACACGTATTGCTTTTGTCCTGAATACTTTTACACAGACAGCGAATATTACGCGGCGAAAAAGCTATGTTTTTTTTTCTGGGCAACAACCAAACTCCCCCCCCCCCCCTTTACTGAACAAATTTCACAAGTTACATGTCACATCACAACTCTGGCCCAATTGATTGTTTGTGTTTCTCATCACCCCGTATTAGCTATATGACAAAGGACACACAATTATACTAATCTGAATGCATGTCTTGTAGGCCATTTGTAATGGAGCATTCTGTGGTAGTAAAATATCTGACTACTTCTTCACCGAGGCAGAGATACATAAAACCAGTAAGGTTCACGCACTGCAGGCTGCTGGTGAACAGCCATCGATACTGAACAAGAATGGGCATGATTTGTTGTTTGCACAGATGTTGATCATGTGCATCTGAGTCATAGATACATTCACGATGTACACTGTACACCGCTAGGTGTGGTGTGCTTTCTGATGAAACGAAAACGAAAATGACAGAGCATTTAAATAGCGGCTTCCTGAAGTGAACAGCTGCAGGGGAACTGAGACACACGGCTGAGAAGGATAGGTGCTATAATAATAGCGAACCGGCAGCTTCCTTTAGGTCGATGTTAGCGGAAAGACTGATGTCAAGTGGACTTCAGTTGAGGTAAGTTCTTTCTTTAATGTTGCGGTTGGGGAGAGGGTCGAAAGTAGAGACAGCTGGCCAAATTATTAGGTAATGCGAATTAAATGTAGGACTGAGAATAAATAAAGATCCGGTCCTTATAATGAAAAAAAAAATCGTGTCAGTATAATAAATGTAGAGAATTATCGCGGATTATTAGAACATGAGGAAATTAGAGAGAAACAATAGGCGTGGTACATTTAACATGTTGGTTAAGAAGGGTGTCTTTTATGCCTTAAGGTATTTCAGCGGATCCGTGAAAAAAGAAAGGATGTGGTCTAAAGATCTGATCCGATTTCTGGTGAAAAGAAACCTATATACTTCCATGCAAGTCCTTCGGGCATCCAGTAGAGGGCACACCCCTCATTCGGCTTATGTCATTGCGATTGCAAGCAAAGTATACTCTCACAAATCCTTTAGTTAAAAAGTCCCAGAATAGTTTAACTGTAGCGTGCGCTCATAACTACTGACTGTACTCAAATACATACAACAAAAAATAAAAATGTTCTTTTGAGAATGAAGAGACAGGCAAGCAGACTGAATGGTTGCTTTAATTTCCTCAACTTTCCTCATCCCTTCTTATCTCAGTCCAACACTCCTGTGACCTTGCAAATCATACTGATAATAGTGAGACACGTGAACAGAACACAGTGCATAACCACTTCTCATTAGTTTGTATGGGTTTCTACATAAATGATGCATCCTCCAAATTCACGTGTGATCGGACTCAAATGTGTTGTTTTCATTTTCACTTTCTTGCCATTCAGAAGTCATCTGTGTTACCAACCTAAACTATCACATGCAAGATTATGGAAAGACTGACATTATTAACGGGTAGAAGATGGCCTAATGATGGTAAGTATACTGTATGAGAGGCAATCAAGTAAAAACCTGATAAAATATAGCAAAGGGGTTGCTTATTGTCAAGGTCTCAGTATATGAATGTTGTTCCCCCCCCCAGGTACTGATACTGGCCAAGATGGAAATGCTAGAGGAGGCGGAGGGAGAGGACGAGGAGGTGCACAGGGAGACAGGGCGAGGGGAACAGACGGAAGAAGAAGATCACGAAGTCGTAGGAATCGAGCTGAAAGGGAGGAGACAGATGGAGGAGGAGGAGGTGGTGGTGGTGGTGGTGAAGGGATGCGTGGGAGAGGAAGAGGAGGAGGAGCAGCCCCAGGAAGAGGAGGTGAAAGAGGTGCAGCAAGAGAGGGCAGGGAGGAGACTGATGGAGGATGGAGAGGTGAAGGTGTGCGGGGGAGAGGAAGAGGAGGAGCAGCAGATGCATGGAGAGGGCTTGAAAGAGATACAGGAAGACAGGGAGGAGGAGCCAGACAAAGAGGAGGAGGGAGGGGGAGAGGCGGAAATGAAAGAAATGGAGAGCAAGGTGCAGCTGAAAGAGAAGGAGTGAGAAGGGGGCCAGCGGAAATGGGTGCAAGGAGAGGAGGACATAGCGTGGACAGAAGAGGAGGAAGATTGGGTGAGAGAAGAGATGGTGTGGGTGACAGACAGGGGGGGAATGGAGGGAGATCAGATTCCGCAGGCAGAGTCGGGGCACCAAAGGGTCACGGACTGGGCTATAAAACAATGGAAGAACTCTCTGTGAAAGATCCGTCTGAAGTGGCCATCACCCTGTCCTGTAACCCTGCCCTACAAGGTGTCCTGAGTGGGACAACAATGAGGCAGGACCTTGTCGAACTCCTCTGCCTGGTGCTGAGTAAAGCCTTCAAATCGCGGAAAGACAGAGGCACCCTGCAGCACCTGGCTGGCATCATAAAAGATTCAGGGTTCTTCCGCACCATCCTGCCCCACTACCTGGTGGGCATGGTGTCAGAGTTCAACCCTGTCCGCAGGGCACAATACCCACAGCATCTGGACAACATCCTGGCTATTCTGTCAGAGGTAAATAGAGGAAGGGATGATTATAATAACTAATCCAAAAGTAAACTCAGCTGAAGGATGAATAAAGGAATAAAAAACTCTAAAAAAGAGTTGCTTTTGATGAAGCACAAAAACAGAAGACCTCATGGATAGCTCTTTTTAATAAGTGAGTAATGCTTCTACAATAAAATATGTTCTGTAATTGGAGATTAAGTCATTTTCAAACAGTTAATTCAAAAGCAGTTGAACTAAATCTACAAATGACTTAAAAGCCTCTGAAACTTGGTTTCACATCTAAGAGTATGTATTCCAATAAATATTTATGATTTAATATGCAACAATCCAAATTTAATTTCAGGGAAAAACATCTTATGGTATTAAAAGATTAACTCTTAAAAGCTCTGTGGTTTGATCAGATTTTAAATATGTGATATCACCTTTGTCTAGAAAAAGCCCAACTCACTTTAAACCAGTAAGAAAAACACAGACAAAAACACAAATGTGATAAATGATTATCTCTTGTCTGAAATAACCAACCATGTTTAAACATCTACATAAAACGTTGTGTTCCCATAGAACTTCATTGCATCTTATAGCAAGAAGCTAACTGGGAAAATCTTTAGGGCCTTTAACAAACCTCTCTCTTAACTAAATCAAATTATTATTTTATCCTGATTGTGCTTCTTTCTGTTAACAATTCTTCAATTATTAGCTGCTAGTTTAATATATACTTTAACTTATTATCCTTGATATATGCTTATTAGGTCCTTAGCATCTTCCCTGCTAGCTCGTCCCAGGCAGTGGGTTTGCTGCTGACGCTGCTCCAAGCCTCCGTCAACAGCCTGAGGGCATCAGGAGTGGACATCCAGCCTCAAATAGAGGAGAATGTGGAGAGTGTTCAGGCCCTGATCAAGCACCTCCAGGAGAGATCCAGGGAGGGAACCCTGCGCTCAGACAGGGACACTTATGCCCTCCTTCCCACTGGGCATGCTAACCCAGGTAATGGCCCCTTTCAGATATGTTTACTGAAATGCTGTGAGGTATTTTGATACCTTACCCTCGATCCAACACGTGCACAATTAACCAAAAAATACTTTGGGATGTTTTAAAAATTGCCACACAGTTTTTATAGATATGTGAGTAACTGAAACTCCCACTACTTCTAATCCAGCTGAAGAAGACCAGCAAGATTTCAGGACCATATCCATCTACCCAACTCCTGAGGAGTTCCATCAGGACCAAAGGCCCTTCCTCAGACCCAACCTCACCTCCCAGCGCTACACAAACACCCACATCTACCTCGACACGCACTTCCGGCTGCTGAGGGAGGACTTTGTGCGGCCGCTCCGTGAGGGGATCCAGCAATTGGTTCGGAACCAAATGGGAAGGGAAGGAGGGAATGATAATCCACTGAAGAAGAAGCTCTTTGATGATATCAGAGTATATTTTGACACAAAACTGGTGGTGCCCAAATGCACGCCGACTGGACTTGCCTACATAGTCCAGTTTGACATTCAGCCACTTAAGGTTAGCCTCATGATGGATTTTCATGTTTGTTACATTTAGTGTTAATATGACATTTAACTGACACAATCAAGCCCATTCTTTAAGATGCACTGTCTATTTAGCTTATTGAATGGCAAATGGAAAGACATGTATTAACATGTATATTAATAATACTTTCCCCATCCATCCTACAGTTTGTGCGCTGGCAGAACTCCAAGAGGCTGATCTATGGCTCCCTGGTCTGCCTGTCGTGTGATAATTTTGAGAGCTTCTTGTTTGCCACAGTGTCAGACCGGGATCCCATTCACCTGCAGAGAGGTCAGGTCCAGATTACCTTTACTGAAGAAAGCAGACGCAAGTTGGCTGGATTTCAGGTGGGGGAGCAACTTGTGTGCAACAATTGTTAGTAGCATGCATGCAGTTGCTGCAGATTTTATGTCACAATCTAATTAATCTACAAAAGCTATAACTGAAGTGTATATTGACATGCCAGTTTATTAGGTAAATACTGAGAGGTCTCACCACCATTGTATAGGGTCACTAACTATAACCTCCAAAATGACCATAAAGTTCAATCAAAACTTCACCAAGACTGATTAGTTCCTAACATGAAGGATAGGTACAGGGCTGGGGAGTTATACAAAGAACTAAACTTATTTTATCTCACAGAAAAATCAATTGTTCCTGATGATTGAGACCACTGCCTACTTCGAGGCCTATCGGTATGTTCTAGAGGGCCTGCAGGAGCAGGAGGAGGACAACCTGCCCTTTCAGAGGTAGGAGTGTGTGTCTGTGGGCTGGGGAGGAGTTTCACATTTTACCATCAAGGTCATTGTTTTCATACAACCCCACTGCACTCTCCAAATGAGTTAGCATGTACATTGTTCAAAGGGCAGTAGGGGGAGAAATGATACAAAGCAAGTTGAGCAATCAAGCTTTTAATTGGCATATCGCCATGGTATTCCGAAATTGTTATCACGCATGGATGAGTTCAAAAGTTTGGTTATTGTCTGCACTCCCAGTGGATACCAAAAAACGTATGTATTATATGAGACACTTTGTTGGCCATCTGTATTCCAGACCTTTTTCTTGTGACTACCTGAAACAACTTTAAACTGTTTTTCCTTCAGAACTGCACCATGGGAGTTATCACTAACATTTGTTTTACTATTTATGTTTCGCCATTTTTCTTGATGATTTGCTTTATGTTAAATGCTAATTTGGGTCAGTGTTGCAGTGCAAACAGTGCAGCCTAGTGGGCTTTTTTCCTGACAATCATCTCCAGCTTTTCCTGATAAATCCTCAAACACACCCTTTCCTTTTATTTTATTTATCGTAACTAAATGCGTGCTGCATTTAAAAACTATGTAAAATAACACATTCTCCCACAAATGTAAAGCTGAATTCATAATTCATAACAAAATGCTTTTTTTTTCAATTCAGTGCACTCAAGGGTTTTGCAGCCAAAGCCTTGCTTGAGTCTGCAATGACCAGTAGCTTAATTTGACTAATGTTAACTAATGTTTGCCAACTTTAGATAGATATTGCTGTGTAATTGACAATAATGAGTCAGTCCAACACCTTTATGACTCTATGTATCTATTAATGAGGAGTCTCTACATCCTTTTACACAGATCGTAGATGCTAAAATATGCAATCCTATCCATCCTATGCTTCCAGGTACATTGTGGAGTGCAGCACAGATGTGCAACCTCCAGCTTATCTGCTAAAGGTAGATACTTATGACCTCTCATCCATTGCTGACCCTGGCTATAAGGACAGTATACAGCCCTTTCACAGCCTGGAGGAAGAGGCCTGGCCAAAAATGGAGGAGCTTGGGCTGGATGAGTCTCAGATGAGAGCCTTCCAGCTGGCCCTCACGAAGGAGCTGACCATCATACAGGGACCTCCTGGCACTGGTGAGACTTTGAAAAGCCATTGTTGGAGTAAAATGTAATTCACACAGTTGTAAAATGACAAATAATTGCAACGTTTCACTTTTCACTAAAATCAGACTATTCTGCTCCTTCCATTTTCTCAGGAAAAACCTACGTTGGCCTTAAGATTGCTCAGGCTCTCTTGATCAATCAGCATCTTTGGAGAGATAGAACTAACATGGGTCCGATTTTGGTAGTGTGTTACACTAACCATGCCCTGGATCAGTTCCTTGAAGGTAAGCAGTGATGCCAGTTCATAGTAATATCAGATCTATTTGACATGTTGTTTGAATGGTTTGGGATGTGATTTACAGACACGGCCTCTTGTCAACAAAAGGGTTGTATTTGTTCATATGCTGAAACATTTGCTAATGGGCCACAAACATCTACTTCAAGTTTTATTAGATTAATTTATAACTGCTGCCCGGTGACCTTGAATGGGCAGTGTAAGACAAATGAGCTTTCTGTTTTGTTGGATCTGATGAGCATTTGGTTTGCCTCTGCATTTAAGGTATTCATACATTTCTGCAAGAGGGCATAGTGAGAGTAGGAGGCCGCAGCAACAGTGAGATCCTGAAGCGTTTCAATCTAAGGGAGCTGACTCGCTCACATGACTTCAGACGTTTGCTGCCATCTCACCTGCGTTATGCATATAATGAGGTGAGCTCTGCGTGCTGCCTGACAGTGTGACTCTTGTGTTGATGTTTCAAGTTGCTCTACACTTTATTTCTCTCATGCATAGCAAAGTGCTGAGAACATATGACAGGAAATAATACATTTAAATAATTTCTATTAAAGCCTACTCTATTAAAAGTCTTAAGTTTATAATATTGCTGCTGTACCTCATCTTTTTGTCACACATTCATATGCTCATCACTTTCCTCAGCTCTGCAAGTTGCAGTATGTCACATATATTCTTGTATGATTTTTTCATCCAACTAATCATTGTACTCATGATCTGTTTAACAGATTTACAAGCAGCTGCGTCGGGAGGAGACGGAGATCCAGAGTAAGAGTATGAGGTTGGAGTGTTCTCTGAAAGGCGTCCTGCGTGAGGGCTTCTTACAGAGGTTCATTTCAGATATACACTGGGACAGTCTGCACCTACTGCCTGTGAGTCATACTGATGAAAAAATTTTTTTTATATATGTGTGTGTAAACTGAGTTTGACAGACTAGAAGACAACGGAAACTCACCCGTTTGTGTTTATGATGTGATTTGTAGATACAGGATGGTTTTGAGATCTGGGGTGAGAAGAAGTCCAGTCTGATAATGGACTGGTTGGGTTTGGGTTCCACAGTCTTCCTGCAGAGGGAGACAGAGGATGCAAATCAAAATGAAGGTAAGTCTTATCACCATTACAGATTGATATACATGGCTGAAAAAGCATTACAAATGAATTTTGACATTTATAATCATTCAACTGCCTCATACTTCAAATGTATACCCTCAATTTATAAATTCATTTGTGATCAAATATATGCTGAAATTGAAAATATAACCATAGTGAAATAACAACTCCTGTAATTGTCCATCTTTTTCAAAGTCAATTGATGGCATGTGAAGTCAGGCTTTTCTAAGTAAGCCCTGCTTTTTGTAGCCTGTTTTCTGTTGTATTTTGTTGTATTAGTTGTGATTTTGGTGTAACACATAAAGCCTCCAAAAATCAGTTTAAAATTGACTGTTACTTTGAAAATAAAACTGAATTCTGCCATCATAGTTTCACACCTAGTCCACAGCATGTGTATAAACACCAACCACAAGGTAGACCTTGCAGCTCCACTTCAGCAGTTTCCAAACCAGCTGAAATGAACACTTAAGAAAAAACATGTCAAACTGACCATCAAAGTCTCTGAAACTCTAGACAGCTCCTGCAGGAATTTGTACCTAAATAATAAGTAATCCAACACTCAGATCAGAGACCATTTCAGTACATGAAGATTATAAAAACCATCAACCTCTACCATTTATTATGGAATGTACATTATATACAGTATGTAGCCTCAGTCACTTTATCTTTCTATAGGGACCTTTTCTTTTGTGTTTTTACGCTACATGACATTATATAAGTTTTCACTAAAAACCAAAATTCAGTACATTTATTGTACTGGTGAATTAACTATACTACATACTGATTCTAACTGCAATGTTTTAGACACAGCAGCAGCGGAAGAGATGGAGCTGGAAGAAGAGGACCTCATTAAAATCGCAGAGGAAGCAGATCTGATCCAGGCAGAGCGGATTATTGAAGACAACATTGGTCCAGGAAGTGGTAGAGATGGCAGAAAGAAGGGAGACACGGCGGAGGCTGTCAGAGTAGTAGAAGAACTGATGCTGGCTATGAATCTGGATAAGGCTGAAATACAGGCTGATCAGAGCGAGGAAGGATGGGAGGTAAAATCAAGAGTTTTTTCATGTGGAGATTATAATGAGTTTAACATTTCACAAGTTTAACATTTTTGCAATCCCTATTCAATCAGACAAATTGATTGAGAACGCAATTATATAGAGTAGTAGATAGACCTACTACTGGTCTGTGGTTTGGACTGGTTTGAGAGTAGAGATAGGAACATGCTTACAGTAAATCCAAGAGCGATCCAACTGAACAACATCATCACTTTTTTTAACCAAAATAGTGTATTCTTGAGGTCTAACAAATGTATTGACTGCTTTTTCTTCGACACAAAACATTTGAAAAGCAGATGTTTTTGAAGAATTTGTAACATGCATTACTTACATCACTCTTTGCTTGCTAGCAGTCTTCCTCTTACTTGCCTTTATTGGCGCATTGGGACGTTACTGCCACCAACTGTCAATCACTGGAATAGCCTAAAGACATTGTGAATGACGTGAGACACCTCCCCTGCTTTCACACGTACACACTTGTGCCGGGGCCACATTCACAAAAACATTGCTCTAGAGTCCTACTAGTGCTCACTTACTGCACTTAGTACCTTTCACAGAACAGTGCAAGGGGGATAATTAAGTGCCTTGCTTAAAGGAGGACAGCAATAAGTAAGGAACGATATCCTCAAATACTCACCACCTGTAGGCTTGAAAGATGGCTGTTGTAGCTTTTTGGTTTGCAGAGGAAAGCAGCTGAAGTCTTGTAATCTTGAATTCAAGATCAATGGATTCCAAGATCCAGAAGGATCTAGGTTAGCAAGGATTTAGTTCAAGGCTATGAAGTTCACAGTTGATCCCTGATTTGTGCAGATTCAACGAGGCCAGAAGAAAAAGATGAAGAACAGAATCAGGAAAGAGCTGGGGAAGAGCTCGACTATGACTGATGAAGAGGAAAAAGCTGTCTTGGATATTTGGACCCTTAGCCTGCTAGACAGATGGAGACTCTATCGGTAGGTCTGCATCTGTGTTTCACTTTGCTTTCCTTTGTTCACAACATACAGTATGTGCCTCTTTTTCAACTCTCATTTTCCAGCACCTCGCCTAGTACCTTGCTTTATTTTCTGTCCTCTTTCCCTCCTTCTTAATTGTTCTTCCTCCTTTCCCTCACTTCCTCTCATCCCCCAAACAACCTCAGTCTGGTAGAAGTAGTCTATTCCCAGTGTGTATAATTAAGTCAACTAATCACCAGAAAATGTATCCCAGAGGATCTTCTCACCTCAGAGAGCCAAGACGTAACTTTTATTACTGCCAAAACAGGACTGTAACGACTCATGTTTACAATTATCATTTAAACCAACAAATAGGCCATTTTCCCTCCAAGACAGATATAGTAGGTCTTGCCTTAATTGTTTAACTACACTTACAGTAAAATCAAGTACCACAGCATCATATTGTTTGATCTTGGCTCTGAGTATACTTCGAGATGCAGATGCAAATAATGAGATGCTTCGGGCTTCCATATAATTGAGTCAGTTGTCACAGTGTTTTACGGTTGTTATTTTACTTTGTGCCTGCAGGTTGTGGGTGGCACGCTACAGGGTAGAACTTTACACCCAAGTATTAGAGTCCGAGCAGGCCTATCAGAACGCAGTGGACAGATTGACTGATGTAAAACGTCAGGAGAACCTCTGTCTCCTTAAGAAAGCCACGGTACAGTATCATTGCAGTAATAGTATGAATTGAATTCTTATGTTATCAGCTTTATGTAGTGTACAGTTCAATATTTGGAGAGCATAATGAACTTTCCCTTGATATACGCATATCATGATAGTGTGCCTCAATGTACTGAGAAATCTGCTATACAGAAGTAATTTAACACTCGAAAAACTAACCATAAGACTCCAGGGAGTTATTCTGCACAGCCAGTAATTCCCCTTATAAAATTGCAACCTGTCATTTTCACACTTCATTGTTTTACTGATTAACTGAACAACATCTAATATGTTGATTAGCGAGCTTTAGAGATGCTGGTAGGCAGTGCCAGGCTAGCTGTTTCCTCTTGTTCCCAGTCTTTGTTGACTAGGCTAAGCTAAGCTAAGCTTACTGACCACTGGCTGTGGCTTAATATTTATTGTACAGATATGAGAGTGGTATCAATCCTAACTCTGAGCAAGAGAGCGATTAAGAGTATTTCCCAAAATGTCAAACTATATAAGTTAAGGGAACTGTGCATGCAAAAAATACATGTTTGACTTTTAAATCTTAAGAAGGAAGTTGACTGTGAGGCAAACTGTGGGGCTCGGATATAACAAGTTTATGTAAGGGAACCGGCATTGTAATCTATTGATATAAGCCCCCAAAAAGTCATAACACCATCAAATAGGCAGGTATTAAATTTAGAAATACTATATTTGTAAGGACAGGCAACAATACAATTGTTTATGGTTATAGAATTAATCGTAAATTTAACAAAGGTGTGTAAATACTTTCCATCAGGTTATTGGCATGACAACAACAGGGGCGGCCAAGTTCCGTAAAGTTCTGCAGGAAGTGCGTCCACGTCTGGTGATTGTAGAAGAGGCTGCAGAGGTTCTCGAGGCCCACACTATCACCACATTGAGTGAAGCATGCCAACACCTCATCCTCATCGGCGACCACCAGCAGGTAGGAACTCACACAAACACACAAATAGGGCAATGATCCCTAAACCCTTAGTGGCATCTCATTAAACTCTGCATGGCAATTTGTGCACCACTGTATTTTAATAACCCATCATCCTCTGACAGAAATTACCCCATTTACACACCTAGGTGAAAATTTAAAGGACAACCTGTCATGAGGGATTTTGTGTATTTGTGTAGTTGTCAGTAAGTTTATGTGTGCTTGCCTTGAGGGAAATGGCAAAAAAACATCCCATGCCAGCCATTCCGAGAGATAGAGAAGAGAAGAGGGAGAAGTGATAGGCTGGACATCAGTAGACTATTACAACAACTTGTCAGCGCCTGCCAAGGACATATGGCCAGGCAGCCTGTCTAGCAATCTGCAGAATGTGATCACAACCACACACAATTTTATCACACATCTCAATATTCTGTCCTGGTCTCTCCTTGCTGAGTAACTTCTGTCTGTTCTTTTCCTAATATTTGCTTGTTATACTGTGTTTATGCATGAATATATGCATGCTCTATACAAACTAACCTGACTTCCTTGCAGTTGAATGGGGAATTTAGCAAGTATAAGAATGGATTTTAAAATTGTTTGACTTTGAAATTGCTTTTATTGTAACTCGGGCTTGATTTTCAGGTACATCAGAATAATATAAAAAGTAATTTACCACTGTGCCTACCATTGTGCCTTATTTGCATTTGACTACAAATGTTAATAAATCAAATCATTTTAAATTATGTCTGATTTATTAATTTAAATTACTGGACAATAAAATTAGTGCAGGTGTGGTTAAAAAAAGAAGACCTGAAAAGCAAACATGGCATTTCCCATGGCTTTAAAGTCATATGATAGTATTCATTTTCACTCTATGAACAAGTGTTCAGAGCTTTGTTTATGTGGAACCCAAACTTGAATCTGAGCATATTATGGAGGTGGATGGATCACACTTTCCAAGTAAAATAAGCTTTGGCATTGTTGCGCTGTTCATTAATCACAGGTTTGGTGTTGAATCGAGCAGAACACAATGCTTCACATTTATACCAGAATTTGTCTTGCCTCCCCCACACCCCTCCCACGTACATGCACAATCACACTCTGTCCTCTAGCTAAAGTAGGTTTGCAAACACACACAGACACTTACACTTATACACATGAGCACACACTCACACTCACACACACACACACACACACACACACACACACACACACACACACAGCAAGCTACCATTCAAGGAACGGACCTGACCATCGGAACAATTTGGCGACATGGACACCTGAATAGGTAACTGTTAAGATTTAAACCACTGCAACGTTGTAAGCTGGTGATAAAGCCAAAATCTTTACATGGCAATAAAATGTCAGGGCTGTGGTTTTATTGGCTTGCTGTGGAATCAGTGAAGTAGCTTCATCAGTACTTTAAGTACAATGAATCAAAAACAGGTTAATTATCATCATTGCCATCACACCAGTTTGAATGGATACATTTTATCATTGAAAAAATATACTGTTTAATGATAGAAATGGTCTAACTTTAGATGCAATCTCCAAACCGGAAATGGCAATATGAACAATAGTTTATCTTGGGGGGGTTTTCAGTTAAAAAATGAATTAGGTTACTGCACCTTTAACTTTCCTGTCGTCAGTATTCACCAACTCCATTGGTGTCCAAAACACAAACAGTACCACAGTGCTTATCCTGTTGACACTACAGACAAAGAACAAAGACTTTGGTTGAACAGCACTGTGTTATTAACCACTTATAGTTTGTTTGGGGATGTCAGTGAATCAGTCTCAGAGGACCTTGCTCAGCGTTTATGAGATTTGGCATGCTACTGTACTTCAGTCATCTACTACTGCTGTATCCACCATGGAGGTCCAAATCATTGTAGGAGTTTAAAAGGGAAACAATCATCACAGGAACCATGACTCTACCAATGGTGTAAATAAATGGTTTTCTGCCAATAGTCAACTTAACTTGCCTCCTTAGCACACTATTCAGCTCTCTTTTATTTGTTACCACATGTCCACTGCACACATTTCCCAAAGGATTAAACAATTACTCAGTAACTAAGTAACTAGTAACTAGTTTAAAGTCAATGGAAAATCTCAATATACTGTATATTAAAAATGAATGTATTAAAGAGCCACATACAGAGAATGAGAGAAGTAAATGTTTCTGTCTGAGTTCTAGTGAGTCATTCTAACTTTTCCAGATCTCTGGCAGAGCATTGTGCAGGTTAAATTGTGCCAGTAGCAATAGTGGGAAATAGACTAATGTGGAAACTAAAGCCACACGCCACAAGATGTACGACAATGGAATGCCGCAAAGCTCGCACATCCATATTCGGGGCAAAGCCATGTCTCTTGACACCCAGCTTAAATACAAAGCCTTGCTGCCCATGTGAAATTGCTTCCATGGACGTAGTAATGTGCTCTATGTCAGTAAAGATTTTTTCCCCCAGTCTGCTTCCTAATAATGGACGCAATATAGTGCCGAGTGCAAGTCAGTCATAGATAATATAATATACAATCAGCACTCATACAAGCCACATTCTTATAGTTGTTATAGTAGTCTTTCAGGACATACACACACAAAAATATCAAACATTTATTAATTCACTCACCATTTTTCTATATCAAATCAAGCAACTTACAACTTAAAAGTCCTTACACAGCGACTTAGATCATACCGTCCTGTGGTCTAATATAAACTTCTGCATCCGTCATGTCTTCATCATGGGAGAACACGCGCTCCTGTTTCATTGCATTTGCATTTTCATTCATTGTGAGACAGATGGAAAAATTGTAATAGGCTTTTTTTCTCTTCTTGGAGCTCAATGGAAAACCAAACTGTCTACAATTTTCTTCTTGTAATTATTAGGTTTCATGAAGCTTATATGCAATTGTCTGTTACAGGTTGACCACTCAAACACCAAGTTAAGTTCCTCTCACAGACTTTTTAAATGCAATCCTTATGCCTACACATCAATGGTTAATGCAACACATCTTGTGGCGTGGTGTTTCCGAAGGGAAAGTCTAGGTGTGATGGTATTTCATGTTGTTCTACACCCTGGCAGCTACTGTTCCAACGAGAGTTTAAACCTTCTGTTTATTTTCCTATCAGCCTTGGCAGTTCGTTTGCTCAGGAGAAGACAGATTCAGTTTCCCAAACTATGTTTGTATTTTTTCAAATAACTATTTAATTTGGCAAGTAGAAGGTGTCTGCCCTCAATGGGTTCTAATCCAGTTTGTGCCGTGCATTGTATTTTAAAGTATCTGTCAAGAGTAGAGTGGGGGCCCTTTCAGTGAGCACAACCTAAGTGCATTGCTTAGGCTGAGGTTTTAAAACCAAATGAAAATGTGATTACCTCAGCATAAATTAAATTAAATTCTACATGCATAAGTAGAAACAAAAGAAGAAGACGATATTTGTTAGACTGGATTATGACATACTTTAGATCATATTAAAATAAATGTGGGTTACTTAACATAATCCCTGGTTCTTTGATAACAGAGTGAGGTGTTTCACTATGGGAATCGCCTCAGCGTGACCAACTACAGAAGCTCCAATCGCACCACGTCTGTCATTGACAGACAGGTCGAACTGTGCTTGGGGCACGCCCCCCTCATATTACCACAGTTGACCGTCCTCCCCTACTTAATTCACGACAGATTTCTTTCCGTGTCTGTGCAAGGAGGGATGTGATGGTGAAACACCTCACTCTGTTATCAAAGAACCAGGGATTACGTTAAGTAACCCAAAGTTATTCTTCTAACTTCGTTCGGTGTTTCACTAGGGGAGATATAGACCACTCCCGGATTGCATACGTCTCCCGAAGCCCTAACCTTGTAGAACCTGGTGACCTGAATCCACAGTCCCTGGCCTATCCGCCTCTAGCACAGCTTGGGACAATGGCCCAGAGATGTCTAGCCTATAAAACCGAACAAACGTGTGAGGCGTAGCCCAGCTTGCTGCCGCAAAAATGTCCTGTACTGAAACCCCTCTAAACAGGGCCCATGATGTGGCCATGCCACATCTGGGACATCTGTAAGCCGACTCCACCACCTTAGGAACAAAGGCTAGGTTGGGTCGGACAGACCTTGGTGAGCCCAAGGGCAAACTGCAGTCAAGAAGGGCGGATGGACCAAGCCTGTAGATCGCTAACACGCTTTGCCGTGGATAGAGCCAAAAGCAATACTGTTTTCAGTGAGACTAACTTCATCTCCACCACCCCCAAGGGTTCAAACGGGTGGCGAGAGAGGGCATCCAACACAACCGACAGATCCCACAATGGGACCAGGGGCCTGGAAACCAGAAGCTTGTGACGTGCATCCAACGACAAAGGGTGTTGTCCTGCCGGTGTATCCCCGAAGTCCACATGACAGGCTGAGATAGCCGCCAGGTATACTTTAATTGTCAAGAAAGCCTTACCCTTCTCTATCAACCCCTGCAGGAAACATAGTAGGTCCACCAAGATCTCCCCTCCCGCCTGAGACAGAAGGTCCCTGCGGATGGGGAGAGGCCACAGCTTGCCTGCCAGTCGCCGTACAATCTCCGCTATCCAATGCTTGTGTCAGGGACCAAACAATCAGGCACAAGAACAAAGGCTTAGAAAATATATTTCCATTTTAATTGAACAGAAAGATTTACATATTTTAACCTAATCCAAATCTAAACAACAAAAATATATACGTAACTACGAATAAAGATAACTTAGGTGAGGCCAACTAAATCATACAGAACCATAAATGTTAAGTCTAACTAAGCAGTCCCCCCAAATGACACACACAGGGGTATTTATACACACGGGCTAGCCCCAGACAGACACACAAAGGGTATTTATCCAAATCTAAATATTTAATTACAAGCCCTAACCCTTAAACATATTCCTAACTAATAAAGTCAACTTAACCCAATTTACATCTAAATAATAACTTAATATCTTAACTATTCACTACTCAGAAACATCTACGCCATCTCCAATCGCCCCCTTTAGTTTAGCCTTCTGTTGGCTTCTCCCACTTCCTGGTTGTAAAGCTCAAAAGGCTCTCCCTTCCATCCATCTGGTCCTTTGTGAGCTCTGAAGAACAAAAGGTGGTAAGTATTAATTGCAAATTAAAGAAACTTAAGACAGAATGTTAACTAATAAGTGTGCACCCAAATTAGCAACAAACTATCCTAAATAAAGTGTGTAATGTATGTAAACAAGAGACTATGTGTTGTTTCATTATTTGAAAATAGTTGCGTGCCATGTGAAAACTACAAAAGAAATACTAACACTGATAGACCACTGGTGGGGCCACCACAGCTTGGAAGGCCACCGATGCGCTATTAGGATTAGTGACCAGCCCTGTTCCCTCACCCTGGCTAAGGTGGAGGAGATCAGGCTGAGAGGTGGGAATGCATATAGCCTCACTGTTGGCCACGTGTGGGCTAGAGCATCCACCCCCAGAGGTACCTTGACATCCGACAGGGAGAAAAACAGCGGACATTGAGCATTTTCTTGCGAGGCAAAGAGATCTACGTCTGCCCTGCCGTACCTCTGCCAGACTCGCGGGTGGAGAACCCATTCTCCGTATAGTGGGTTCCCTCGAGACAGGAGATCCGCACCCCCTGTTCAAAATGCCCGGTGTGTGTGTTGCTCGAAGCGACAGGAACCTGGAGCTGCTCCACACAATCACCTTTTGTGCCAGTGTATGCAACTGCAGTGAACTAGTTCCACCCTGGCGGTTGATGTACGCCACAGTGGTACTGTTGTCTGTCTTCATGACGGCCCCGTAAAAAAGGCAGGAAATGTTTCAGAGCAAAGAACACTGCCCAGAGCTCCAAGACATTTATGTGAGCCTGAGCCAACCTTGGGCCCCAGGTGCTGTTTATCACCCTGCCCAACAAAGTCGCCCCCCATCCTGTCAGAGACGCATCCGTCTTCATGGTATCCCTGGAAAACACTGCCCCCAGTGGGACCCCTGACGCAATGGCGGTCAGGTCCCTTCACTGGCCAAGAGTCGCTATGTACTCCGCTGTTACTTTCACTTTGCGGCTGAGATGCCTGCGTGCACATAAGCGCAGCGCCGCCAACCAACACTGAAATGCCCTCATCCTCAGCAGCCCCAAATGTACCACTGATACGACCGATGCCATAAGGCCAAGCAGGCGTAGGCACAATCTGAACGTTATGATTTTGAGGAGAGACACCAACCTCCCCTCCGACAGCGTGACGCGATAAGAGAGGGAGTTTATGTGGAGGCCCAAGTATTCTGTACATTGCGTGGGTTTTATATACCCCTGAGATGATTTATCACCGTAACAGAATCTCTGACCACCTGATTGTGTGAATGGGAGCACACCAGGTCGTCTATTTCACTAGCAAGGAACACACCCTCCATATGATATGTTTAAAAGATTTATTGAACATAGGTACATGTCGAATGTTTGAATATTGCTGATGGTTTGGGGAAGCTTCGTGGGGCCGCCGCCGTGGCACTCGGGTACGACGAACCCCCTTCAGGACCCTACCGAGAGAAGAGAAAAAAGGGGAGAAAGAACAGGAGAAACGAGCGAAAAGGGACGGGCGGGTGGGGCGCATTGATAGAGCGCGGCAGTAGTCGAGAGCGGACGAGGGATGATTACGTAGGGTATTTATACGGAAATGGCGTAGTGACGTGGATGACGTAATGGGGGTGTGTTCCTGCTCCCGAAATTCCGCTAAATAGCAA